>WNWK01000119.1:457500-740000 GCA_009830355.1 Cherax destructor
GTAGTTGATATTATAGCAACCACGAACAAATGGTATTGATCAATAACAGCACTGCGACTACCCAATATATATATTTATTATTCTGATAGAAACTCCAGTTCTGCTGGAACTATTTAAGATAACGAGAGAGTTGATCTTCAGAGCGACATCATTAAAAGCTTTTGAAGAGAATCAGAAATTCTCCGCTTTCTTCATCCTTTTCCTTATCTCTCTCTCTCTCTCTCTCTCTCTCTCTCTCTCTCTCTCTCTCTCTCTCTCTCTCTCTCTCTCTCTCTCTCTCTCTCTCTCTCTCTCTCTCTCTCTCTCTCTCTCTCTCTCTCTCTCTCTCT
Organism: Cherax destructor; assembly: GCA_009830355.1. Classification (NCBI taxonomy): domain Eukaryota; kingdom Metazoa; phylum Arthropoda; class Malacostraca; order Decapoda; family Parastacidae; genus Cherax; species Cherax destructor. The sequence goes on from WNWK01000119.1 coordinate 457,830, forward strand.
CTCCTCTCTCGTTACCTGTCACCTGGTGGTTACACATTTTCACGTCTTCATTAATATAACTATCACCGATATATTCACCATGAACAATGCAATGTTACATTTAACACGTACCAGATTACGCCACCCTCAGGCCAAAGACGTAATTTACTCAGGTTTTTCCTTACAATACACTATTATTTACCCAGGGAAATTGCTAACATAAAATGCCGTCAAGTGCCAGCAATGGAAATGAGGCCGTAAAGTTGAACAATGGAGAAGAGAGTGTAATTACAAAGGCTTCAGTAGCATCGGTGCTGGCGGCGTGAAGAACAAGAGAACTTATGAACATGTGGGCTGTACGTGTCGTGTTCTGTAGCGTGTACACTACGTGAGTTGTGTTCTGGTTCTACTGAGGGAGTACTGTCAGAAACGTCCGCTGGTGTACGCTGCTGTAGGCATCTACTGAGTCTCATGTGAGTTAAATTAGGGTGTTGGTGTGCAGTGCCGAATAACCCCTGGAGTGTGTATGTGTGTGTGTGTGTGTGTGTGTGTGTGTGTGTGTGTGTGTGTGTGTGTGTGCTGTTAGTGGTTCTGGAGAATATCTTACTTAGGGAACAGTCTCAAACCAGGCCTCCTAGGCTGGAAAGGGCAACATTACAGGATTAAGAACTTCTTAGAAGCACATAGGAAAGAACACATTTGTGTGTGTGTTATATGTAAGTTCATGAGACAGAAAGAAAGATCAAGAAATTCAGCAGCTTTTCATTTGACATGTCTTAAATACCTGTGTGGATAGTGGATGTCTACCAAACAGCTCTCTCTTGCCTTACCATGCTAAAGTTTGTATCATTATCTTTGGTAGAGCGTCTTCCAGGCTTGCCGGTTGGTCGAATTAGTCTGAATGAACCCCTTACTAACCTCGCCTGGGAATCGAACTTGGGTCTTGTCTGGTGTGAGCCAAGCATCCTACCACTAAGCTACAGAATACCTGACAACACTGAATATGTTCGTCACAACGTCATATCACCGTAACTATGATTATCATTTACTTCATTACACTGATTCACTGCTTCCTACCTGTCTCTTTCCACTGCACCTTCAAAGGTGCACCTTCAAGGGTGCAGTGATATTTGTGACTTGTTCTAGCCGCGGTAGGATAACAGATACCAAAGACAGTAACAGCAATGGAGATGGGCTAATCTGAAGGTGGGTGGCAACGTTACAAATTTGGTGACAGGTCCCTGTATTTTCTGAGGCTTCCGTCGTCTATGGTTAAACTTTCTTCAATCATTTCCGCCTCACAGGGATGCTTCAGGGAGTTCCACTGTTCCTCGTCCTTCTTCGTCTCTGGTGCGTCTCGAGTTCTGGTGGATCAATCAAGTTGAAACTGTGCATTGCATGGTTTGACATCCCCTGTCTCCTTGAACACTGCGAGGAGTAAAAACAGAGGTGTGCTTTTGTGAGTGACGGCCTCTTGGTACTACCCTCTTATTTCCCAAGCTCTTCATAAACCTCATTAATCCGCCTCTTGAAGATAATTCAAGGGATATTAGCCCTACGTGTTTAGGGACTTGTGAATATAGTGATTATCAGCCTCCTATGGACATCTCACAGTCATTTCTAATCTTGACTTCTGAAGCATCGATATCTGCCTCTCTCTCGGACATGTCTTGGCTCAGTGAGGAATACAGTCCACAACTGGAGTAAAATCCGTAACTGGAATAATTCACAACTAACCCATAAATCGGAAGCTTAGCTTTATATCCTAGATTCATTTTCAGTTTGTGGGTGAACTGTGGAATGCTTCTGCTTGTTATTGTAGAGAATAATGCCTCTTCTTACTGGAAATGATTCGGGAATTCTTCATTCCCTGTCTACCACAGGTGAGGTGAATAAGATACCCGTACAACACCAGGGTATCTTTATTGCGGAAAAGTCTCACCATCCAGTGGCTTTGTCAGCTTAATGCAATAAAGCCACTGGTTGGCAAGTATTCGCAATAAATACAGCCAAGCGATGCAAATGTGTTGATCTAACTGTCCGTTTTCTATATGATAAATATCCTAATTCCTACAGATGAGAAGGGCGGCTCCTTTACACATCGAAACGCTGCCCCGTGATCAGCCTACCACTGACCTGCCCGACCTACCCGACCTGTCCGACCTACCCGACCTGCTCCAATTCTGAACGACCGTTAACAAAGCCAAAGAAAAGAAAACAGAAGGCTTTTGGCGAATTTTTATTATTATTATTATTATCCCCGGAGAGTTAATATCTCCAGATGATAAAAATAACATTAACATCATGATAAACAGAAATACCAGTGCCGGTTTAACAAGTGCCATTACACCTCCCCCCCATCATCATCAGTACTAAGAGATAAGAGAACGATTACCAAGCGAATAGCCGGTTTAGGTAAAAACGTTTCAACCTAAACCAGTTATTCTGCTTCGTAATTCTTCTCTCATATTTTAGCACTGATGACAGGGTTTGTGACTCTGAAAAGTCTCAAAAAATATATATATATAATGAGGATGTTTACCTGGACTTTGGTGTTTCTGTTTCTCAAACGTTTAAGATTTCTAAGAAGAAAATATATTTCTGGAGATGAAAATATATTTCTGGAGGTGAGAATAATATTTCTGGAGATGAAAATAATATTTCTGGAGATGAAAATAATATTTCTGGCGATGAAAATAATATTTCTGGAGATGAAAATAATATTTCTGGAGATGAAAATAATATTTCTGGAGATGAGAATATATTTCAGGAGATGAAAATAATATTTCTGGAGATGAAAATAATATTTCTGGAGATGAAAATAATATTTCTGGCGATGAAAATAATATTTCTGGAGATGAAAATAATATTTCTGGAGATGAAAATAATATTTCTGGAGATGAGAATATATTTCAGGAGATGAAAATAATATTTCTGGAGATGAAAATAATATTTCTGGAGATGAAAATATATTTCTGGAGATGAGAATAATACTTCTGGAGATGAAAATAATATTTCTGGAGATGAAAATAATATTTCTAGAGATGAAAATAATATTTCTAGAGATGAAAATATATTTCTGGAGATTAAAATATATTTCTGGAGATGAAAATAATATTTCTGGAGATGAGAATATATTTCAGGAGATGAAAATAATATTTCTGGAGATGAAAATAATATTTCTGGAGATGTAAATAATATTTCTAAAGATGAAAGTACAATGAACTTTCCAAAATAATTAACCAATCTTAATATATTTCTATGAAGCGTTAAACTACGTGGGCCAGAATATACACACCGTATAGTGTATATGTCAAGGTATATATACTGAGAATTTTAATTAATTCTTATTTCAGGTTCTAAAGTATTGGTGACTGGTGGTGAACAGGTGACATACAGCCTTAATGACCCTCGTGTAGTTGACAAACTTTAAATCCCATTAACCAACCAACCAGTGTGGTGTCATCCAGCGCAAGTCGTGGAGGCTCGATCCTTCGTCTGGTAATCGTCCAAGACGTTTGCTGGCCCCCTCAAGGGGTAAGGAAGAACTAAATCAGTCACACTCCGGATACAGGTATTTTGCCATCTGTGTTGTGGTATTCTGGGAAGAGAATTTCGACGTTATTTCCCGTTGATACTGAACCTCCTGTCTGGAGTAGACACTGAGAGCAGAATAGCAGTTCCACCTGTCTGGAGCAGACACTGAGAGCAGAATAGCAGTTCCACCTGTCTGGAGCAGACACTGAGAGCAGAATAGTAGTTCCACCTGCTGTGATGTTTTTTTTCAAGTATAGTTTCCACCTGCTGTGACGTTTTCGGAAGCTGATCTTCACTTGTTGCAGACATGGACTGATTATTATAGCCATTTTCCTCGCCTTGTAGAGAACATGACCACTTAGAACGATCCTCATTCTTCCGACAGCCTCTTACGATCCTTATTCTTGCGACAGCCTCTTACGATCCTCCTCCTTGCGACCTCTTACAAGAGCCATTCTCGCCTCCTGTCGTCTCTAGTTGACTAATTAATATGATTTGAATTCCATATACTACTCATGGGCCATTGCGACTGTTTCCCACCAGTCAAGAATAATTAAATCCCTTTAAAATGGGATTAAAGCCAACTCTCATGCGTATATATACACTGAGAGACATACACTTCTTAGTGTATATACGTTATATGATGTCATCTTTATGCGGTGCAGAGTGGAAGTAGAATCGGACTTTACCTCAGGGAAGAACAGTAGAGAACTTTTCAAGGTGATGCCGTTTCTCTCCGTGCAGAGGCTGACCAAACCTTGACTAAGCTCTACATAGAGCGAAACGTTGCCCCTTTGACGTGGTCCTCCGAAACGTGGGTCTGTTCTGCACAATCGTCTGTGGTAGAACGTTTAATCTTGACAAAGTTTCGTGCAGTGTAGAGGTTGACCAAACCCTCAGTTAAGCTCTACAAGGAGCGAAACGTTTCCCTACTAATGGCATCTTCCCAAACATGACCCCACCCCCCTTTCCCATTTCCCAGAAGCATTGCATCTTGCTCGATTCAAAGCGCATCAATCAAGCCTTAAGCAACAGGAGCGTCAGGAGGAACACTACTTTCAACGCAGGTAGCACTTAAACAATGCATTAGTACCTTCTAAAGTTCCATAAGTATATACTGTGTCTCTCGGCGGAACTCTAACGTGATTGTCTTCCTCTTACGAAGGAAGAGACGTGTGGTAATTGTTTCTATCATTCTCGCCTTATTTCTTCCGTAAGTGAAGGAAGCAATAAAATAAATTGTGAATGAGCAATTGGCTGTGTGAATTTCCCGGTTAATGGGGAAGGAATGCTTCAATTAATAGGGAGGAAATACTCCGGTTAATGGCGGTGAAATATTCCGGTTATTAGGGCAGGAGTACTCATGATAATAGGGCAGCAGTACTCATGATAATAGAGCAGGAGTACTCATGATAATAGGGCAGGAGTACTCATGATAATAGGGCAGCAGCACTCATGATAATAGGGCAGCAGCACTCATGATAATTGGGCAGGAGTACTCATGATAATAGGGCAGCAACACTCATGATAATAGGGCAGGAGTACTCATGATAATAGGGCAGCAACACTCATGATAATAGGGCAGGAGTACTCATGATAATAGAGCAGGAGCACTCATGATAATAGAGCAGTAGTACTCATGATAATAGGGCAGGAGTACTCATGATAATAGGGCAGGAGTACTCATGATAATAGGGCAGGAGTACTCATGATAATAGGGCAGCAGTACTCATGATAATAGGGCAGGAGTACTCATGATAATAGAGCAGAAGTACTCATGATAATAGGGCAGGAGCACCCATGATAATAGGGCAGTAGTACTCATGATAATAGGGCAGCAGTACTCATGATAATAGAGCAGAAGTACTCATGATAATAGGGCAGGAGTACTCATGATAATAGGGCAGGAGAACTCATGATAATAGGGCAGGAGTACTCATGATAATAGGGCAGCAGCACTCATGATAATAGAGTCGGAGTACTCATGATACTAGGGCAGGAGTACTCATGATAATAGGGCAGGAGCACTTATGATAATAGGGCAGCAGCACTCACGATAATAGGGCAGGAGTACTCATGATAATAGGGCAGGAGTACTCATGATAATTGGGCAGGAGTACTCATGATAATAGAGCAGGACTACTCATGATAATAGAGCAGGAGTACTCATGATAATAGGGCAGCATCACTCATGATAATAGGGCAGGAGTACTCATGATAATAGGGCAGGAGTACTCATGATAATAGGGCAGCAGTACTCATGATAATAGGGCAGGAGTACTCATGATAATAGGGCAGGAGTACTCATGATAATAGGGCAGGAGTACTCATGATAATAGGGCAGGAGTACTCATGATAATAGGGCAGGAGTACTCATGATAATAGGGCAGGAGTACTCATGATAATAGGGCAGGAGTACTCATGATAATAGGGCAGGAGTACTCATGATAATAGGGCAGGAGTACTCATGATAATAGGGCAGGAGTACTCATGATATTAGGGCAGAAGCACTCATGTTAATAGGGGAGATGTATTCCAATTAATAAGGGGTGAAATATTCCTGTGTATTAGTGTGGAATACTCTCCTAATAGGAAAGGAGTATTCCCATTAATATGGTCGGGGAGGAATATTCCTCTCTCCACTTATTGCTACCCATGCAACATTGCACAGCTCCTGATGACGCACTGAGACGTGTGAAAAATCTTGAGCTGAAGATTTCCATCCCCCCCCCCCGTGGCTTGTCTCTTGCATTGTTGCCATCTCCTGACTGCGAGTGTACTGCAATATGTTGCTATATATGATGGCTGTTGTTATATATGATGCAATTTGCTTAATTGTACTTATGTGTACCTGTACCTAAATAAACCTACCTAATTACTCACTTAACATGCATATATATATATATATATATATATATATATATATATATATATATATGTCCATGGAAGTAAAGAGGGAATGTATGAGAGTATAGTTATACCAACGCTCTTATATGGGTGTGAAGCATGGGTGATGAATGTTCAACGAGGAGAAGGCTGGAGGCAGTGGAGATGTCATGTCTGAGGTCAATGTGTGGTGTGAATATAATGCAGAGAATTCGGAGTTTGGAAATTAGGAGGAGGTGCGGATTACCAAAACTATTATCCAGAGAGCTGAGGAGGGGTTGTTGAGGTGGTTTGGACATGTAGAGAGAATGGAACGAGACAGAGTGACTTCGAGAGTGTATAAATCTGTAGTGGAGGGAAGGAGGGGTAGGGTCGGCCTAGGAAAGGTTGGAGGGAGGGGTAAAGGAAGTTTTGTGTGCGAGGGCTTGGACTTCCAGCAAGCATTTTGAGCGTATTTGATAGGAGTGAATGGAGGCATATGGTTTTAATACTTGACGTGCTGTTGGAGTGTGAGCAAAGTAACATTTATGAAGGGATTCAGGAAACCGGCAGGCCGGACTTGAGTTCTGGAGATGGGAAGTACAGTGCCGGCACTCTGAAGGAGGGGTGTTAATGTTGCAGTTTTATAACTGTAGTGTAAAGCACCCTTCTGGCAAGACAGTGATGGAGTGAATGATGATGAAAGTTTTTCTTTTCGGGCCACCCTGCCTTGGTGGGAATCGGCTGATGTGTTAATAAAAAAAAAAAAAAAAAAAAAAAAAAAAAAATATATATATATATATATATATATATATATATATATATATATATATATATATATATATATATATATATATATATATATATATATAGATAGATAGATAGATAGATAGATAGATAGATAGATAGATGTGATATACAAAATAGGCAATAGGAAGGGCCTTCTGCTAACTGAAAAATCTCACACACACAGAATGTTCCAGAGATGGGACACATCAACAAGGGGACACAGTTGGAAGTTGAAGACTCAGATGAATCACAGGGATGTTAGGAAGTATTTCTTCAGTCACAGAGTTGTCGGGAAGTGGAATAGTTTGGGAAGCGATGTAGTGGAGGCAGGATCCATTCATAGCTTTAAGAAGAGGTATGATAAAGCTCATGGCGCAGGGAGAGTTACCCAATAGCGGCCAGTGAAGAGGCGGGGCCAGGAGCTATGACTCGACCCCTGCAACCACAACAACTAGGTGAGTACACACACACACACAGTTAAGAATATTGTGTACAATGATGTGATATATTTCAAGGGGAAATCTTGCAGAGCTTATTATACGGTCGTTAGGTGGCCTGAATTGCCTAGTTTATTTCATTATTATTGTTGTTTCGCTCACATCTACTTCCTGCCTCTGCATGACTCACAAGCGGTTACCTGTGCATGACTCCCGAATAGGCTTCTCTGCTGGTGAGTCAAGGTGAATAACCTGTGACTCATGTTGGCGTAACTGTGTCGTACTGGACTTACCCATGAGTCGTTGGGTGTTATTAATTAATATTTTTAACCTATTAATATTTTTACCCATTATTTTTTACCTGTTAATATTTTTTTACCTATTAATTTTAACCAATTAATATTTTTACCGACTAATATTCTTACCTATGGATCATTTTCAGTTACCTGTGAGGAGCTTTGACTTGCGTATGATTCGTGTGATTATTCGTTAGTTATCCTCGGTTACGGTGGGTCGTCGTGTGACTTTTGAGTCGTTCTGTTATCAGTCGTTTTCCTACCTAAGAGTCGTACTGAGTTCCTGGTGTGTTTTCTGAATTTTCCCTAAGTTATGAGAATGTCTGAAAAGCTTCAGTTTAACAAACATTCTTGCAACACACGTGAGAGCTCACAGCGGAGTTAAACCACATTAACCATCAGAATGTCGCGTTGGTTTTAGCGTTACACGCATTCTTGCAGCTCCCGCTAATTAGTGTCACACTAACATTGCGGACTTTCAAGGGTCTTTATCTTCTTTCTCTGATATTAACATGGCATTTTCTGGTCATTTTTAACTCGACATTCTTCTAGTGTTTCGTTTAAGTGATGCTGCGTGTTGAAACATCAGCACACATCATCACTTATATGATGCTGTGTTGAAGGCTAATGGACAGATCACATCATCTTTACCTCTCTGCTGTTTCTTCTGTCTCCAGCTTTAGTCACCTCTGTATTCTCAGTCCATTCCATTGCCCAGTACAAAGGTGGTACACTGCTACGACCAACGATGCCACTAGCCTGTTTACAGGGAACAGGGGCAGCAGGTGTGAGATGTGCCTAATCGTATCGTTCTGCCTGATAATCGAACCCGGGTCCCATGGGTTGTGAGCCTATCACTCGAGAAATGAACTAAAATTTCCCTTTGTTTACGTTCGCGTTTTACTGTATTCAGTCTGCTAGTCTCGTTACTGTTTAGTGTCAGTGTCAAGTTCTGAGAAGTAATGCCGTGGCCTGGTAGTGTACTTAGTACCCATATTGCTTGTGGAACATTTTGGAATCTTTATTGAGGAAATGTTTCACCACACAGTGGCTTCATCAGTCCTATACAAAGAAGAACTTTGAAAATAGATGAGGAATTTGAGGTAATCAGTCCCTTTCACTATTTGGGAATTTTTACCACATTATTACATTTACCTAAGAAAAATAAGGAACCATCATGAGGGAGGGTGAAACGTAGCATGGACAGTATTTCTCCAAGCTGCTCAGTGTCGAGGAGACGGGACGTTGTCCCTCCAAGCCGAAGAGTCAGGACGTCTTTCCTCCAAGCCGAAGAGTCAGGACGTCTTTCCTCCAAGCCGAAGAGTCAGGACGTCTTTCCTCCAAGCCGAAGAGTCAGGACGTCTTTCCTCCAAGCTGCTCTTCGGCGAAGAGTACCTTGGAGGACGCCAGCTTCCTCCAAGCAAAAAGAGCCCAGGGTTTCCGGCACGTGGCTGAGAGAGCGTGAGTGCTCTTCCTGCGTCGTTCTCCTGACGGTCTAACAGCTACTGGCTCCAGCGTCATTATCGAACACCCGTCATTAACTACAATACAAATCTCACTCGGGTGGGTTTTTGGCTCTCGAATTTTCTTTAATCATAATAGTATTCTCCCGCTCCCTAATGGCTGCAATAAGAAACGTCTCACTGTTTCCCACAGTCTTGCATACACTGTATATGCTTCAGTGCTCGGGAGAAACCATGTAGTGTCAGTTTTCTGTCAGACCTCTCATTATCTTGTATTCTCTCTCTCTTCTCTCTCTCTCTCTCTCTCTCTCTCTCTCTCTCTCTCTCTCTCTCTCTCTCTCTCTCTCTCTCTCTCTCTCTCTCTCTCTGCTAAATGCCCCCTTAGCTCCTAGCACGTAAATTTAATTATTGAATAAAAAAGAGTCGAAGATTCCTAGTGTTTCAAGTTGTGCTAGGACTCCCGGGTGTCATACGCGCTCCGTGGCACTTGTAAAGCCCAATGCCACTGCGAGGCAGTGCTGCATAGTGGAGAGCCTCAGCAGACATACGGCTGCAGAGGTTCTTCTACCTGCTCAGCCTGATCTGAGGCCACATATCTCTGCTGTCCGTCTGTTCAACGCGCCTGTTTGGAAATCAACGGCAAAGAGGCCTTTTATGAAATTCTGTTTACAATCAAATAATATCGAAAGATGGTAACTTGCCTCCGACTCTTCTTTGAACCCAGCTGCGTTGTTGGTAATATAGCTTTTAATTCAAGGAATTAAATCAAACCTGACTTCCTCCTATTCCCCAGATGGTGCATGATCCCCACGGATCATGCACCATCTGGTGAACTGGAGGAATGTAATAATAACTTTATTTAATACTTCAAGTGCCATCTACCACAGAGTGAGAGATGAATCTATCAGCTTATCAGAGGTACAACGCAATCTCTGCCTCGCCTCAAATTACTCCAAGATATTACATATCTCCTCGTAAACAAAAGCGAAACGGCCTTCCTGTATTCCTATTATACTTGACACCTACGACAGTCATCCCAGCTATTTCGAAGGTAAATCCGTAATACAGGATTCTCCATTCTTAAATACATGCTGGTATTCTGTGAAGAATCTCCCTCTCTTCAAGACCTCTACTATACTAGTCTGGGACTTGCATCTTGTCTGACAAAATGGTCTGTTGATAGATTAACCTTTTCTTGAGTGCTCGTGGCGAGTGCTGACGATCGGGATACTAGGAAATTCATGGGAGACAGGAGGAGACTTAGTAGTCCATTCTTAGACTCTGTGCTAGGAAACTAAACTTTATGATTCTGTCTATAGACTGTGGATCTAGGTGTGTGTGTGTGTGTGTGTGTGAAGGAGTCAACTCTTCCTCTGCCTACTCCTGCTGGACTACACAAGAGGCAGAAGCAAGTCAAACAGTAGTTCAGTGCTTCACAGCAAATAACCTCCGAATTAGAGAGGTATTATGTATTTTTACCCTCTCTGTTATCTTCTTTCAACACTTCTCTCTCTTCGTAACTTTCATTTATTCCCCACTTTGTTCATCTCTTCTCTTCTCTACGTCTCCTGACGTCTTTCTATCACTTTAATGGTACGCAATACCGATAAGTTGCTGTACATATGTACAACTCCTGGGTATCACCACTGACAAAAGTTATGTCAAAATAACACCTAAGTAATGCGCATCGTCTCATCATCTTCTCTTCTTCTGCATCTCTTCTTCTTCATCTCTTCTTCTTTATCTCTTCCCCTTACTGTCTTCCTCTTACATTAAACACAGTTCCGTGTCATCATAAGAAAATTACCCCTATGCTAGCCTCAGCATCGATCACTGTAATCCAGCTGCGTATTTGCTATCACAATACCAGAAAATATTCCAGCGTGGCATAATGTGGGAAGCGTGACACCGCCAGAAGGGCCATTTTTCACCTCTTTGGGCGCGGAAAATGAGCTCTGTGATCTTTTTTTTTTTTTAGTGTGTGTATGTGAGTGTGTCGTGACCACGAAATTCCGGATGCAAATGTCTCCGATCGTAACTTGCGCATCTCTGTTGTCACGGGTTAGTGTCCATGTATGTGTGTGTTGCTATACGGTTCTAATTGCATTCGTCTAATTGTGGTTGCTGGGTTTGAGTCACGGTTCCAATCCAGGTCTGATAAATTAAACTTTCAGGCTTTGGTCTTCAGCTCTTGGGCCTTTTGAAAAATTAGAAACATGTGCAAAACTTGGGTATCTTTATTGAGGATACTTTTTGAAACACAGTGACTTCATCAGTCCAATACAAAGAAGAAAGGTGGAGATCAGAAGGAGTTTGGGGTAATCAGTCCCTCAGTCTAATTTATCAACTTTTAGGTTTTCTGAATCATTTATCTACATTCCAGCTATGAATTGTTTAATCTTTCACATAATTATTGTCTAACTGCTCCATCTGTCTACTGATCTGGTATCGTAACTTTCACTAATGCCTGTGCAAATAATTTTCACTCTCATTGGCTCAGTATTAAGTGCAGTAGTGTCAAAACTCCTTCCTAGAATCCTGGAATACGAAGTCCATCCACCTCTCTCTTTTATCCTGTTACTCTGTTATTCTGTTGTCATATTTTGTACATTTGTTAGAGAGAAATTTTCTTTTCTAACAGGGCGCCGGATGTTTTTTTCAATATATGAACTCGGAGTGATTTCCCTCTATATCTTTAGTTGAAAAAAAAGTGTTATCTTTTATATATCGTCTGGTGTCCAGGGGTGTGATCTGCGTGTCTGCGAGGGCAATCACGGACCAAAAGCAACACTGGTCATCGCTGTTTGGGGGAAAGAGAGGTCAAGTTGGACCATGCTCCTATACACTAGTCGTTGACCTCTTGCTGCATCATCTGCACGACTCTGGTTTTCTGACACCAATTTCACCATAAGAGAGATTCCTACCGTTAATTCCAGCAACTGACTTCTCCAACAGATATCCTCCTCCTCCTCCTCCCGTTCTCCGTCCCACACGAACAGTGATCGTATGGAAGCTCATCCGAGAGAAACTCCCACGGAATCTCACCGAGAAATTATGAGTGTCCAGTGAGCTTTTGCATATGAGAAAACCCTGCCATCCATGAGTGGGACCATTACACACTCTCCCCTCCACACTTCCTTCCCTGAGAACCTATTATGACTGTCACCTGTGAGGAAATTGTCTCGGGGGGGAAACTTAACCACTGTCAAAACTGATAACTCGGTATCATTACCGAGTTAAGGCTTGCAGTATGCATTGAGAGACTATCATCATGTACCCTTGTATATATGTACACACACAAGCCGTAAGCCATGCGTGAAGAAAAAGTTTCGTTTTTTCTTTTTAGGTCACACTGCCTCGGTGGGATACGGCAATTGAATATATATATATATATATATATATATATATATATATATATATATATTATATATATATATATATATATATATATATATATATATATATATATATATATATATATATATATATATATATATATATATATATATATATATTATTGTTAGATAACACTAACGAAGGCAAGGCTGTCTTAAAACTTTCTATATTGTAGGTTAGTTAGTTGATTTACTGGTTGTAAAGCTAGTCGATTACAAGAGGTCTATTAGGCTGTTTGATACCTGTACACCACTAGACAAGGATACTTCAGCAACTCTCAACGTATATACAATATTAGGTGCACACCTCTTGGAGTATATACACTGAATGTTACACACATCCAGGTGTAAATACCCTGAAAGGTAAATACCTCTCTTTGTTTATATCCTGTTTTGTTTGGTGGTGTGATGATTTGAAGAGCAGATCATAAATTACAGTATGACTTAAGTCCAAATTTTGTTTTAGATGGATGTTTAAGCAGAAGTGCCGTGTGTTGCATTCACACGAGAGTATTGCAAATGCAATAATGACAGCCTTGGAAGACCTTATCAGTCTTACGAAGTGACTTCAAAAATGACCTGCGTGAATGAGGTGGAAGATATATGTATAGATGACATGTAAACACACACACACACACACACACACACACACACACACACACATACACACACACACACACACATACATAAACGCGTTTACGCAATAAATATAATATCTTATAAGCTACATACTTGTCTTAGCGATGTCTCCTGGGAAACTCTCCTGTGTATTCTTGATGAATAACACACATCTGCAACACTTCGATATCTTTATTGTCGAAACGTTTCGCTCAGAGTAGTGGGCTTCTTCAGTCGAAAATAGAGGCAACAAATAAACCGGAGACAGAGGAAGAAGTAGAGATGTAAGTGTCAGGTATTCAGTCCCTAGGCCTTGATGTCATGTTTTGAGGTGTTCATTCAGTATTAATGTTGTCTTCGTATTAGAGTGAAGACACTACTGCGCAGGCGCAGTAAGGTCTTATTCACCAACTTGTCTATAGCGTATACCATTAACGTAATAGTTAACGAACTGTCGTAACACAGTGTGGGATCCTCTCTGTGACTGTGTACTCTGGTTACATGGTGAGGGATGCGGATAAGTGGTTCAGAGAACCGACAAGTTCGTCAATTAGATACGTCTTGGGTATCTTTATTGTGGATACGTTTCGCCACACAGTGGCTTCATCAGTCTAATACGAAGAAGACTGGTGAAGATCAGAAGGTATTTGAGGGTAATCAGTCCCTCAAGACTGTTGCAGAGATTGCATCGACTGCAGGCCGAGGGACTGATTACTTCAAACTCCTTCTGATTTTCAACCATTCTTCTTTGTATTAGACTGATGAAGCCGCTGTGTGGCGAAACGTTTTCACGTAAAGATACCCAAATGTTGCACATGTGTCTAATTTATCATGGTAAAGGATTCTTACTATTTTATTAGTTTTACGACTTACTTGCCGCGAGTTCAACCCTCACCCGTACCGTGGTTTCTTTTAGGAAGCTTCGTCTGAAACTGGACCCCTGAGGTGATGATCCGAAAATTATTAGCAGATGTGTAAGTCAAACACTTACTTCAACAGGCTGCTGATTACGCCCCTGTGTTTGGGTAATGGTGTGACTGACGGCGTATATCGTACCCCATCGCCAAGCGAGGCGTATAATGTTTGTTATCACCTGCCGAAGCGTAAATCAACGTGGATCAGCTCTCGACTTTACACCAGTCATTCCTCAGAGCGGTTCAGGAAGTTGTTATTGATGAAATTACTCTCCCAATCTGGTCGTAAATAGAACTAGTGAAGTAGGAGGCGTGGAGAAGGAAGAGGAGGAGGAGGAGAGGAGGTGGTGGAAGAGGAGGAGATGGAGGAGGTGGAAGAGAACGAGGGAGTTTTGGTGGTGGAGGAGAGAAGAGTAAGAGGTGGTGGTGGCGTAAACGAGAGGAAGAATAAACAGGAGAAAGATGGAAAGAGAAGCATGAGATGGAGAAGATAAATGGAAGAAGAGGAGAAAAAGAGAGCGAAAATAGACATAAGTAGAGAGGACGAGGATAGATAGGTGAAGAAATAAGAAAAAAAGAAGGGGGCAGATAAACAGAAAAAAGAGGAAGTAATACAAGGAAAAAGAGGAGGCTAAAAGGAGTCGAGAGAGGAATACAAAAGGACAACTCTTCATGACTCTGAGCCAGCAGAGGCGGCACCTCTATATTTTCTATTGAAAAAAAAAATTGTGCTCTCCATCACTCGAGCTACCCTCTTCCGTTTAGTAGTTAGTGTGGGAACACCCACAGTGTACAGCGGCCCTCTTGTACAAGGGATTTACACTGCGGGAACAGAAGCTGTCTATGTTTCCAGGTCATACTCTAGTTACTAGAGTCTAGTACACCAGCAATGAAATCCCTGAGCGTGCGCTAGGAGATTTATGGTCGCTCTTAGCACCTGCCGGCCGCTTCCTTAATACCAGGAAATGGGCTGGTGGGTGTGTGTTTCACCGCGTTTACCTAGCAGCTAGAACGTTTACCCGAGTGTTAAGACAGTGTACCACCCTGCGGGTGAGGTACACCATAGGTAGCATCATCTGTGTTATACCATTCACGGATTTCTAGAGTTTTCCTATTTTCCTTCCCCGGCAGCTTGGCACTGGGCCAGGCTTGTCTGGTGTTTGCCTGCTCAATCAGGCAGGATTCGAACCTACACACTGTGCATCGAAGTACACGGTGCTTAAGGCAACACATACCCACACTTCAGAAAAACTCCTAATAAAGCAATTGTAGTTTCTTCAATAAATACAAGGGATTTCGAAACACACACCATGCGTGTGCTTCGCCTGCCCTTAAGCAAGTTCCCAATAAAATCTTTTCAGACTTTTTTTTAATCGATAGTTTGCATCTGAGGGAAACAGATGAGTCGCATACTTAGCAGGGTATTTACACACAAAAAATGGGATAACCAGAAGAAGAGTACAGTTTACATGACAGCTGTATACCGAATGACACCTCTGTGGTTTATTGCGCGAAATTGTCTTTCATGTGGTGCGCAGAGCCTACAATTTGCCTGTTTTTTGAGACATATTGAGAGAGGAAGCGTGGGAGTGCTGCTATCCGTTATAACACCGCCTTAAACTTGTAAATACTAGTCATTTCCTCCATCACCTCTCTGTCGGTGCTCTCTCTTCTTCCTCCCTGAAAGAGGGAGCAGCAACACAGTGCAATAAATACTCATAACAGGGACAACGTTTTCATTACACGACATTTCGCCCGAAATTGCGCTTTATCAAGTCCATATTGACTTGCTAAAGTGCTACCGAGGCAGAGCGACTGATTACCTCAAATTACCTCCTCACGTCTTTCATCCTTTATTCTCTGTGTTGGGGTAATAAAGCAATGGTGAACTGCCTCTACAATAAAGACACCCGAGTGTTGTTCATGTACCGTGTGCTCACCTAGTTGTGGTTGCAGGGGTCGAGTCATAGCTCCTGGTCCCGAGCTGTGTGTGTGTTGTTTTGACATTGATTTGTCAGTCTCCTCGTACTTCACTATATGGTATATGTTGCGAGTGGCTATATGGGTGATTCTTGGGGGTCACGGGGGAGAGTTCCAACCTTATGTACGTGAATTCCTCCCTTTTCTTTTATTTTTTTCTAAGAAAAAATTTAATGAAAAAAAAAATTAAGAAATTTTTTTTTAAAGATTTTTTTTTTTAAGAAAAAAACTTTTTTTGTAAATAGAAAAGAAATAATGAAAAAAATAAAGATTTTTTAAAGGACAAAATGGACATGATCACCAGGTATAAGGAACCCTGGCTAGGAGTCCCACTTCCTTCGCTCTCTTTCACCTTCTCTTCCTCTTTTCGCAAGTTTCCCCTTTCCCTTCTTCTCGCCCCTTCCTAAGTCTCCACCTCACTTTCTCCTTCCCCCTCCCCTTGCTTCCTCCTCCTCACGACACAATGATAGAAGACAGGTTCTTATCGCTTGAGTAGTTCTGATATCTGGTCCTACTTTGTCACTTGACCCTCTCAAGTGGAGGTTTAGGTCATCAGACAAACCTTTTCCATCCCTTTTCTTCCATCCAAACTTTGCGGTCCACCCGCAAACAATTAAAGTTCAACGAATCTCTTCTCTTTTTTAAGGCCGGCATGATGTTGTGGTTAGAAAACCGGCCGGCTAATTCTAGGACTCTGCTTGACATGGGATCGAATCCCGTCCTATCTGTGAATTAATCACAATCATACGATCACAATCATACAATTAGCGAGGACGCACAAGAGTAGAGCCCTAAGATTTTATACCGTTATCCATTGTCAGGCTGACACTCAATATGATGCGCAACTTACTGAATATCGCTTGTGGGAATAGTGAGAGGTATATACACAGAAGTATCGCGAATATACAACGGAGGATTTATGTTTCTGAGTGTATACACCGAGAGATGTGTGTGTGTCTCTCTCTAGGTTTTCACACAAGAAGCTGTGTATCTCTAAATATACACCAAAAAAGTGAATCTCCCAGAGTATATACATCGAGAGGTAAGTATCTTTCAGTGTATATAGATCAAGTGTAAATTTTCAATTACGACTGACTCCAGGTGTTCCTATCATTGTCCTATTACCTGGGGAGTGGAAAGCACATAGTTGTCATACAGCACCGGGGGGAACCATACCACTAGAGGGGATAGAACTCGCGGTCAGAGATTCATAAAACTCCAGACCGACGCGTTAGCCACTGGGCCAGCTAGCTACAATAAGAATCATCCAACTAGGTATATTTCTACACCATAGGAAGGTTAGCATAGGCCACCACTGTGACCACAAATGCAAGATTTTACAGACGAATCTCCCGCCTGGCTGGAGGTTCGTGGTATGGTTTGTTTGCAATCATGTCAGAACGATTTCGTGAGTCAGCACCTAAGGAAATGGGAGGATTAAGTATGATGCAAAGAAAGGGGAAGATATCTCCAGATTCACGATTCAAGAGCCCCTCAGCAGCAACAAGGTACCCGTGACAGAAGCCAAGGTAGTAGAGGCAGATGATCAACTAGCCGACAAATAATAAACGCTAGAAGACTACGAATAGCACACTGGAAGCCTCCGATTTAAATAAGCGTGATGAATCTTAAGCAAATCAATTCACGATCTGATAAGGTGTACCTGTAAAGTTAAATTTAATATTTAACCAAAATATTTTCAATGCTCCAAGATATTCAAATCAAATATAAGAGATCAGTATTTTACTGTGGTGTTGTGAGGGTTAATTAAAATACCTATCCATGTGTATGTATATGTTTATAATAATTCGCATACTAGAGGTTTGCTTAGGTAGGGTTGGGGCTGAGAGCTTAAACTGGCGTATGTGATTGTTTACCAGTTGTGTGTCCCAGCTTGCCTCACCAGGTACTCCTGGATTCTTATTGGTTCTCTCTTCGAGTACACAAAGTTATCACTGGTTGACAGTCACACTCACAGGTGGGAAAGTACCTGGCTGATGAAATACTTTTATTCTCTCTCTCTAGCTGCTGTTCCGTGTAGGTGTTTGCTGTCCTGGTCGGCGTTACTGCGCCCTGCTGTCTCCTGCGGTGTGCCTAGGTGCTGACGCCTTCCTAAAGGTCCTTAAGGGTTCTTGTCCCAGTGTTGACGGTTCTGAGTCTTCGTGAAAGTGTCTTAACTGTTGTCTATGCTGGAGCTGGTCGTGGAAGCAGCGGTGTTAATGGGGCTGGCACACGCGGCTCTCTGGTAAGATAGAACTATCTTTTTGTTAATCCTGCCCAACAAGACCATTTTCTTGTACATCCTGGGGTGGAGAGAGCTTACGAGGTCACTGAAGGTCACGGTGGGAGGTCATATTATCTTATATGTGAAGAATGGAACCCAAGGATAAGGAGAATATCTCGGGATCTTTCCTTTACGAAAAAAATTTGTAGAAAAAATATAAATTAAAGTGATAATCGAAGACGAGGATATAAAATTAAAAAATATAAATATATTAGAATAATAAATAGAAAAATGTGAACTTAACCAGAGTTTCAAAAATTGAAAAGGAAAAAAAATATAATGACTAAATTCTAATAATGGAGGACTTGCTGGCGTGATATTCCAACACAACACGGCATGCCATCCCAACACAACCCGGCATGCCATCCCAACACAACCCGGCATGCCATCCCAACACAACCCGGCATGCCATCCCAACACAACCCGGCATGCCATCCCAACACAACCCGGCATGCCATCCCAACACAACCCGGCATGCCATCCCAACACAACCCGGCATGCCATCCCAACACAACCCGGCATGCCATCCCAACACAACCCGGCACACCATCACAACACAACCCGGCACACCATCACAACACAACCCGGCACACCATCACAACACAACCCGGCACACCATCACAACACAACCCGGCACACCATCACAACACAACCCGGCAGTAAAGATCAACAAACCCGTTCAGTAAACGGATGATGAGATTATAATGACACCTTACCGAACTACCCCCTCCCTATCCTCCCCACCCACCTCTATCCTCCCCCATATAACCTCCCCCCCCCTCAACCCCACCTGGATATAAATGAGGCGGAAACCGAGGTCGGGAAATGCGTGACATTGTACACTTATCGTCCGCTTCATTAGTGAAGAAAATCACAATTAAACTCACAAAATTTCCTTCACCGTCGTAGAGAAGACGACCGAATTTGTCTAAAATATAGACCACAAGGGTGACCGATTTTGTCTAAAACGAATACAGGATTGATCGATTTTGTCTAAAACGAATACAGGAGTGATCGATTTTGTCTAAAACGAATACAGGAGTGATCGATTTTGTCTAAAACGAATACAGGAGTGATCGATTTTGTCTAAAACGAATACGGGAGTGATCGAATTTGTCTATAATAGAGAAAATGAAGATAATCTATTTATTGGTTTAAAATGAAGAACACTAAGATATATATTTTATTGGTCTGAGATCTAGAACACGAGGGTAATAGATTTTATTATGTAACGTAGACAGTTATCCAATTTAATGTTTAGCTTGGGAAAAAAAGGAGAAAGGAAATTGGATAACTGAAAGACAGCTAGAGAGAGAGGATGGGAGAGAGAGAGAGGAGAGAGAGAGAGAGAGAGAGAGAGAGAGAGAGAGCACGGATCAGCTGTACTGACTAACGTACCTGACTCTAGAGTACTCTTCGGTCTTCTGGGACATCCTGTGCTATTGGGTTCATTCTAGGACATCTTGTAGTATGCTTTCAGATTTCTAGGACATCTCGTAATTTTAAATTAGCATTGAACAACACCATAATTTTCATTTCATTTTCCACAAAATCGCAGACCAACGGTGCAAACATTGTAGTTTAGGTCACCGATGGAAATCAACAATTGCAATACAGAACAGCGCTGAATGACCTAGTTTTGATAATAATAGCAATACTGAAGCCATTACCAGAACTCCCAGGCACCTCTGTGGCCAAATTATTCCTCCAAAACTCGTCACTGCGACGTCAAACTGTGACATTAAATTGTATACGTCTAATATTTACTGCCGTTCTACCCCCCTAAATGTTCATGGCTCGAATCTTTATCTCGCCTTCATGCATTATTACATTTACTGGTGCTAATGTGCGTTTAATTGACTAAAATTGGTTAATTGAGGTTATATTAACCTCAACAGCGATTGTTGACAAACTGATTTAAGCATTCGAGGGTAAAAATAAAAAACTAAAGTTTACCATTTTGACGTTGCTTAAAGAGATGCTGGGGGAAACAGCGTAAGACTTGATTATTGCGACGTTTCACTCTTATCACTTGATAAAGCTTTATTTTAGTGAAATGTTACTGTAATAAAGAATTCTGATCTTCATGCGTCTGTCATTTATTTGTAGACTCGTTTCCTCTTCCGCCAACGTTGGCGTTAGTTTAATAAAAGCCTACCGTCAAGAAAACACACACGATATTGGGACTGCATTGTTCAGTGTAGAGGGTTAACTAAATTGGACAAAGCTCCTCACAAAGCCAAGAGTTGTCAAAAATAAAAGCGTGTTTTGCACTTCTGTTCTTTCTTCTCGTAGGCAAAAATACGGTGAAAAGATAATAACGGGTGTGTGATAATGACTACGTTTACCAGAAAGATGTTGATGGTAATGAGGAACAGGAAGATGGATAACTGAGAGATAATCACCTCGATGACGGCAGGGAAATGGTGATAGATAAGAAGGAAGAGGGAGAAAAAGAAAGGGATGGGATTACAGGGAAAGAGGGTCGCCCTGCCTTTTCCACTTCCCGGGGGAAGAGAAAGGGACGGGGGGTGGAAAGGAGGGAATAGGCTTCAGAAGGACGATAGGTTGGGATGGAAAGAAGTTATCAATAGTACTACTGCTAACAAAACATACACACTTAAGAGATTTATTCCTGGGAGTATATTTCCTACTATAGTGATTAAAGTATTATGTCTTAAAAGGTTATTTGCAGTTTTTAATGACCCAAGTGTAGTAGACAGACTTTAAAAACCACAAAACTGCTGACACTGCTACTGCTGTTACTACTACTGCTATTACTACTACTATTAACAACAATAACAATGAAAATAATAAAAATTCACTTTATACCGACAAGGTAAATGTGTTTCCACATTAGATTACACGACTGATATTACATTATCAATGAGACCAGAAAATATCATTATCCTCACTGAATTAATCACCATCCCTAAGATTCGTTTCTTCCTAATTATAGTAATTTCAACTCTAAATAACCTCTTGTGTTTTTTTCTAAGTGTTATCGTGTGTTAGCTAAAATGAGATACGGTGAGACCGGAGTAATTTAGCAGCTCCAGTGGATATGTAATTAGGCAAGGGTTACTGTGACTGGGGCTTCCGCCTCGATGAACCATTTCTGAGACGGATGAATTGGTGGAGCGCCGACTTCTACGAAGGCGAGAGGGTTTAATGCTTAGGTATGATTATAATATGAAGATAAAAGGCATAGGTTGCAGAATATGGAATTATTGGGATAACGTTTCGCTGTGTAGAATTTTTTTTTAAGGACTTTAAGATCTTCGTAGAGGTTCTAAAGACTTGATAAAATTCCAGTTTGTTTACAAATGTGTATCGTAGGGTGAATTGTGTTTTTTTAAAGACTTGGACCAGAAGCGTACAGAAATTTATAAAAATTCCAAACACGGATGAAACATAAGGGATACAGTGGCACCTGTACTTACGAGCTTAATTCATTCCAGACGGCTATTCAGGTGCCGATACCGAAGGAATTTGTTCCCATAAGAAATAATGAAAATTAGGTTAATCCATTTCAGACCCCAAAAATACACTTACAAAAGCACCTACAAAAATAAACTTACATAATTGTTAAGAGTTGGGAGCTGCTTGTAAGTAGAGGTACCACTGTATTAAAAAAATTATTGTTTTCCATCTTAAGGTAGGAGAGAGGTGAAATGAACTAGCACTGGAAGCAAACTGCTTACACAGCGTTACAAGTAGGTACGGCAGGTCTCAAGAGATGATAAAACAAGTACTACCATCGTCTAAGCTTCAAATGCAAGGCCAGGAGCTAGGATTCGAGCCGTAGGAACTCGCATCAGTGAGCGCACTCCTTGACACACACTACACCGTATTTGGTTAATTTAGGTTTAAAGTCTATCGACTACACGAGGGTCATTAATGCTGGATATTACCTGAACACAGCCTCTAGCCAATACTTAATTCATTAACTTGGGATTAAAATAAAACGCTCACGGGGGTATACACATCCTTCAGTGTGTGTGTGTACTCACCTATTTGTGGTTGCGGGGGTCGATTCATAGCTCCTGGCCCCGCCTCTTCACTGATCGCTACTAGGTCCTCTTCCTACTCCATGAACTTTATCATACCTCGTCTTAAAACTGCATGTGCATGTGTGTGTATGTGTGTGCGTGTGTGTACACTCGGGGGTTACAGTAATACAAGACTCTTGTGAGTTATCAATTAGTTTTGATTTTAATATTTTTTCATAAAACTCCTCCATATAGTGCGATTTTTTTTTGTAACTTAGATTGTTAAAAAAGTGCACTGATAATAGAATAGCGCGTATCATGAAGGCCTTTCACCTGCTAATTACTTTCGTGTGTATGTCTTCAGTCGCATATGCTCAAAATCACACTATACGGAAACTTGACAGGAGAGTTTACTGTACACAATATTAATCCTCTTCTACACACACACTGTATTTCGAGTTCATTCAAGCAAGAGTTATTGCAAATTGCATATTACCCTCCATTCACTGTTTATATAGAAATGTCGTATGTTGCAAGTGCTTGTAATTTGTAACGTTAAAAAATAGAATTAACAGCTGATTAGAACACAAAGTAGTTATAAGCAATTAGGGAAATAGGTGTTGCGGTACCTGTCGTGGGTTAATGAGAACCTGACGAGGTCATCGGGAGGCGGCAGTAATGCATCTTGCAAGTGCTGAACGTGCAGTTGCAGAAAAAAGTTCCTCTACACTCTCCTGGGCAGAAATAATATCCAGCAACTCAGACGTTGTAAACAGACGTTGTAAACACACGAATAAACACATTTTCATGAATGAATTAGCGCAGTTTGTAACGGCGATGGTGATTGGTGGATAAAATTAATTGCCGGTACTGTCTGTCTTTCTATATAACAGTCTGTATAATCCTATGGGTTTAGAGCTTCCCCGTAAATATAATAATAATCTATATAACAGTAGATTTATGAAAGCTAATATGAATTAATTACCGTTCGTATATTATATCCAGTATTGCATAACCATGGAAATGATCTGAAAAGGTGATTGAATATATTGTAAGGGAAGTATTACGATTGATAACAGGTCCGTAATCATCATCCGTCAGTCGTATCTAATCACAGGAAGCGTAATTTTGATGAACAAGTTGGGAGATTAAGTATATATATATATATATATATATATATATATATATATATATATATATATATATATATATATATTATATATATATATATATATAATAAATTTCATAACAGGCCAAGTAATGAATATTGACATCAACTCAGAGAAATAGTTATTTAATATTTAATCTCCCTCTCTCTCTACCCCTCTCTACCTCTCTCTCTACCTCTATCATTGATTTAGACGTTCACCAAATTTACGTGTGAAATATTGGTCGACAGATAACAGACTGTAGTTACTGTTACGGGGAAATCTCTGATTACAGAGAGATATGTAAACATGTATGAAGACTGGGGCGCACTGACCCACGTCACACTAGCGTCCCGTCCATCCCGTCACACTAGCGTCCCGTCCATCCCGTCACACTAGCGTCCCGTCCTTCTCGTCACACTAGCGTCCCGTCCTTCTCGTCACACTAGCGTCCCGTCCTTCTCGTCACACTAGCGTCCCGTCCTTCTCGTCACACTAGCGTCCCGTCCTTCTCGTCACACTAGCGTCCCGTCCATCCCGTCACACTAGCGTCCCGTCCTTCTCGTCACACTAGCGTCCCGTCCATCCCGTACACTAGCGTCCCGTCCTTCTCGTCACACTAGCGTCCCGTCCTTCTCGTCACACTAGCGTCCCGTCCATCCCGTCACACTAGCGTCCCGTCCTTCCCGTCACACTAGCGTCCCGTCCTTCCCATCACACTAGCGTCCCGTCCTTCTCGTCACACTAGCGTCCCGTCCATCCCGTCACACTAGCGTCCCGTCCTTCTCGTCACACTAGCGTCCCGTCCATCCCGTCACACTAGCGTCCCGTCCATCCCGTCACACTAGCGTCCCGTCCTTCTCGTCACACTAACGTCCCGTCCATCCCGTCACACTAACGTCCCGTCCTTCCCGTCACACTAGCGTCCCGTCCTTCTCGTCACACTAGCGTCCCGTCCTTCTCGTCACACTAGCGTCCCGTCCATCCCGTCACACTAGCGTCCCGTCCTTCCCGTCACACTAGCGTCCCGTCCTTCCCGTCACACTAGCGTCCCGTCCATCCCGTCACACTAGCGTCCCGTCCATCCCGTCACACTAGCGTCCCGTCCATCCCGTCACACTAGCGTCCCGTCCATCCCGTCACACTAGCGTCCCGTCACACTAGCGTCCCGTCCATCCCATTTCTAATCCACCTAAAGTTAATTTGAATGACATTTAATGGCAATGTTTAACATTTTAATCCCTCGTGGTTGACTATTGTGTGGCTGGTTGGCGTGATAGATGAGGTTTTCACTTTTAATTTGGTTATGACCTATCACCTTCATAAATTGTTAAAGAAAAAAACAATCTTTCAAAGGATTTAAAAATATTAAAGAATTTTAATTTTTTAGATAATTTTTTAAAAGCAAAAATTTTCCTTATAACAATTTTCTTAACGATAAAGCAATTTATTTTAAAAAATTTTAACAAGTTAACAAAAGAATAAAATTAACAATAGACCCAAATGCAGTGTAATGCGATCCTTTACTGACACAAATTCGCCCACACAGTGACCCACTGTGTGGGTGAATCATAATAAAGGATCGCATACTGCATTTGTCTCTATTTTTCCATCGTGTTTTATACCATTTATCTCCAGAATATTAAGTCAACAGCCATACCACGTTGAACTCTCCGCTTCTCGTTCAATCAGCGAAGTTAAGCAACGTTGGGTTTGGTTAGTACTTGGATGGGTGAAGTTAAGCAACATTGGGTTTGGTTAGTACTTGGATGGGTGAAGTTAAGCAACATTGGGTTTGGTTAGTACTTGGATGGGTGACCGCCTGGGAACACCAAATGCTTTTGGCATAAATCCACAGGCGCTGTATAATCCTACGGGTTTAGCGCTTCCCCTTGTTTATAATAATAATCTTGAATATTAAATTGAACTATTGTGAAAAATTATGTACTAGTATCGTGTGGTACCACAGGTCGAGGCAGGGAGGTACTGTGTATATTATTGATGGTACACAGTACCTGCAAGCAGTTAGTGTGTACTCTTGATGGTACATGGTACCGGCAAACAGGTACTGTGTATACTCTTGATGGTACCGGCAAGCAGGTACTGTGTATGCTCTTGATGGTACCGGCAATCAGGTACTGTGTATACTCTTGATACACGGTACCGGCAAGCTGGTACTGTGTATATTACTGACGGTACATGGTACTAACAAGCAGGTATTGTGTATATTATTGACAGTATACTGTACCAACAAGCAGTTGCTGTTTATTGACGGTACACAGTACCAACAAACCGGTACTGTGTTTATTGATGGTGCACGGTACCAGAAAGCAGGTACTGTGTACATTACTGACGGTGCACGGTACTTAAAAGCAGGTACTGTGTATATTACTGACGGTACACGATACCAACAAGCAGGTACTGTGTTTATTGATGGTGCACGGTACCAGAAAGCAGGTACTGTGTATATTACTCACGTCACACGGTACTAACAAGCAGGTACTGTGTATATTACTGACGGTACACGACAATGACAAGCGGATAACCAGGACACACGTTCAGCAATACTTGGCTAATCCTCACTGACGAATATCAGACTGTAGAAGCCTGCTATGCAGACGAAACGTTTCGACAGGAAAGATATCCAGGTGTTCCACATGTCTTCATCAACTGTTCATAAACTGTTCACAATGTACCAGACTCGTCGAGGTCACCTGGTAATTCTTTTGTAACCTAACATAATTAGAACGAAATAGAGAATGGCCAAAAAAAAAAATCCTCGTTACTCAGACATGCTTTTCTCTCGTTAATTATTCATTATATGTTATTACCCTTCGGTTCTTTTGTCACTCCTTCGTTAATTGTGAGAGAATGGCGAGAAGCGCAACAATTTATAGCTAAAGACGGCGAAAATCAGCTTCAGAAGTCAGTAAAGAATGATGCAAATGGTGAGAAATTGGGTGCGTTTGGTTGGTGTGTCACGCGTCTAGCGACGCATCGCACTGACGAACGGGGGGGGTAGAGTCTAGCGACGCGTCGCACTGACAGACTGGGGGGAGTCTAGCGACGCGTCGCACTGACGGACGGAGGAGTCTAGCGACGCGTCGCACTGACGGACGGAGGAGTCTAGCGACGCGTCGCACTGACGGACGGGGTGGGAGTCTAGCGACGCATCGCACTGATGGACGGGGAGGAGTTGCGACGCGTCGCACTGACGGACGGGAGTCGCGACCTGGACGGACGGGGAGTCTAGCGACGCGTCGCACTGACGACG
This sequence comes from Cherax destructor, assembly GCA_009830355.1. Taxonomy (NCBI): domain Eukaryota; kingdom Metazoa; phylum Arthropoda; class Malacostraca; order Decapoda; family Parastacidae; genus Cherax; species Cherax destructor. Next base: position 484,801 of record WNWK01000119.1, read on the forward strand.
GGGGAGTCTAGCGACGCGTCGCACTGACGGACGGGGGAGTCTAGCGACGCGTCGCACTGACGGACGGGGGGAAAGTCTAGCGACGCGTCGCACTGACGGACGGGGAAGAGTCTAGCGACGCGTCGCACTGACGGACAGGGGGGGAGTCTAGCGACTCGTTGCACTGACAGACGGGGGAGAGTCTAGCGACACGTTGCACTGACGGACGGGGGAAGTCTAGCGACACGTCGCACTGACGTACGTTGACTATCGTCGCTGCCCCCGGGCCGGGAACATCAAGCTGAAACTTAATGAGACAGTTAATGACAACTAGCGGAAGGTGACTGTAGTGTTGACGTGCTGGGCTTGTACAGCACGTATTGTGTGGGGAAGGGGGAGGGGTAGACATGCATGGGGCAGTGTGTGGCAGTGGGCGTATTGTGGGGTGGTGGTGGCAAGGGGCGGTGAGGGGGAAATAACTTGTGTGGGGGGCAGTGTCGGGAAAGGATGTTGTGGGAAGTAGAATAGTGTAGAAGAGGGTGTGTGTGTGTGGTGTGTGTGTGTGTGTGTGTGTAGGTAGTCATAAATTTCCTCTCCAGAGTTCAGGTTATTTGTGAATAGTTTCTGCCGCAGTTTTTTTTATTATTTTTTTAAATTCATACACAAGTTTGAGGATAGGTACGTCAGAGCGTACTAAGCTAGAAATTAGTGAAACCAATCTTAGTTAAGAGCTGACTCGCCATCCATAACTACAGCAAGCTGGTCACTGAGGAGTATGCTCCATACACTTGGATTCAAAACAAAAAAGGCTCGGGGCAATTTTTTTTCATTAAATGCTCATTTGGAAACTGAAAAATGCCAGGAATAAAAGGCAAACATGGTTTAAAACCCTCTCGAGGCTAAGGGACTGACCTCCTATAAGAACAGAGGACCGACTCTTCTTGTTAAACTGTAGTACATACTAGGTAATCTTTAGAGACTGACTGCATTCAAGGCTAACCTCTAATTCTGTCTAGATAGCTGAAATTAGGATAGTACAGCGGAAGGCTCTCTCCCCACTCTTCACTCCCTCCGGCCAACTTGCTGACTGGATGAATGAACAATGCCCTGACTTATAGTGGACAAGAGATTTTATATATTAAAAAGAGTACACAATACCACTAATGAGAGGAACCAGTAAGTGGGATTCCCACAGAACCAGTTTACATTAATTACTTCTCATAAACTACAATGACATAAATGTTTGCAAATGAAGCAAAAAATATGCAAGATGTGGAATCAACATAACTAAAAAGCCTCGTAAGATGTGAATACACTGAACGAGTGAGAACCAAATGAGCTGATAAGAGCTGAGGAAAATAAGACAATCTTATTCTTTGTTAAAAGGAAGAACAAGAGGCTATAATTACTTAAACTGTACAGGCTTGCAGGTTAAAGCTCCCAGTTTACCTTGTCGCATCATACAGGGCGGGATTAAGGCATGGGCTTCCAAGGCTGCAGCCCAGGGACCTCCGCCAGCTGGAGAGCTTCCAGGGGCTGCAGCCAGGGACCTCCGCCAGCTGGAGGGCCTCCAGAGATTAAGCGAAAAGTGTTCACAGTTACTACTGTAAGTTTATAATTATAGTGTTATATTATGTACATGAATTGTTGACTGTTGTGATTAATTTGTTTTTGTTGAGGGCGTCACAGTACTGTAGCCCAGGGGCGTCACAGTACTGTAGCCCAGGGGCGTCACAGTACCATACCTCAAGGTTCTACAAAATCTTAATCCGGTCTCTGAACAGCGCTACTTAAGGTATACGACAAACATTTCCCAGGATGCTCCCCACAACAGTCTACAGAATCCCAGATAGCTTATAGCTGTTAACAAGGTCAAATGTGAAGGAACTCTATAATATATTTCGCCTCGATCTTCCCTGGGACTCTTAACATTACCTTGATTCTGCTTCTAATTACCAGAAATATCGAAATTACTTAAAAGCATTTATCTCATGGTACAGGAGATTCGAACCTACAAACCTTGAGACGACGAACTCAGTACCATCCACACAAAGCCAGTGTGAGGGGTGATAGTAATTATAATAATCATTTCCTTTAAGTCGCAAGTATGTATTACCTAGGTTAATGAGATCGCTAGTTAGACAAGCATAAAAGACGTACGTGAGGTGCGCGTGTAATGTAGTGACTTCTAAACTCAGGGGACCACAATGAAATCCTCTCTGACTGATCCTCTCTGTCACATCCTGGGAAAGGAAATGACTCCTGACTCAAACACAATGCATTGTTTAATTTTATTTTGACTCCCTCAATGGTCGTTAAGTAATGAAACCCCAAAAAGACAAGCAAATAGATATAAATAGGGGTGAGAAATGTAATAACATGCCCCCTACCCCTCCCGAGGTCAAGGGTCAACGGTATCAAAAGAGACTCAGGTTAGTTGGTTCGCAAAGTTGTCTTGTAGGAGGGTCACATACTAAGCTTTTCTTTTATTATTATTAACAAGGTTGCATGCACCCGCAGTATGTGGCTACCTATTCTTTGAGAGTTTCAGTGTAGAACCTCTTGCTGTGTACTGCTCCGATATTCTATAAAGTTACATGACGGGAACACCCGCAGTGAGAAGCTACTCTGTTCTGTATGAGAGTTACATTTTAGGAACACACGCAGTGTACAGCTATACTGTTCTATATTCCAGCGCGTGAAGCAGTGAAATCTGTCAGCCGGAGTTGGGAGATTTCAGCATGACGATGAGATATATATCAAGCTTTCCTTTACAAGTTCAGTAGCCATGGCAGCTTCAGATGTTTCGTTCCAGGAGGACTGGAGTTACTGCTACCTCGCGCTTTACTCGCCTGTTGGAGGGGAGAGGGACGTGGGAGCCAGTTGCTTGCCAAGAAGGCAAATGATTTTCTGCATTCTAGTTGTCCCACTGGCAATAACATTAAGGAAAAAATGCATGCTTCAGGGAATAAGCTTTCATCGGGACGAAGTTATGACTTCATAAAAGCTCTACAGAGAAACGTCTTTCTAATTAAAGTTTGATTTTAACTTCTCATTTCTTGAAACTATTTTGTCTTGGTGAATTTCGTTAAAAAGATCTTAATTATACAATCCTTACAACGTCACAAAATAAAGGAACTGTCTTAATTCCATAAATTGGTTCTCCACTAAAATTTTCTACGTACTCTGTTTAACATAAGATCGAGGCCTTTCGCACTGACTCCAGTGCTTTATCAGGAGCTTGCTCCTTACGTTGGATTAGGTTACTGACGTCACTTAATCAAATCTATGTAATTATATCACACTTTATTGACCATAAATGTTGAAACACACAAAGGTGAGAATGTCTTGATGCTCCAACACTGAGGGAATGGCTTCCCATTGTCTGTTTCTCAGAAACGAATCGACTACAAAAGAATCCTTAGTGTTTTAGTGTCACTGTTGAGTTTTTAACGTTCTTGAGTTAGTGAAACGCAGACATATGTATAGAACGATGGTTAGGAATAACATACATCTTTCCTTTCAAGTCTTTGGGTTAATTGTGTGACTGGTTCCTAACTCAAAACTCCAGCGTAATAAAGATAAAATGCGCATAGAAAATGGGAGCTGGTCAATTGGGCATAGAAAATAGGAGCTACTTTGCGTAATGCGTCAAGAGAAATCAAACCTGATTGGCTGGGAAATGCTGGAGGAGATTCACCAATCGCCAATGGCGCCTTCCCCGAAGATCACTGTCGATTGGTCATTTTAGTCAAGATTCGTGTTGCTAAACACTGTTATTGCAACACAAACAAATGATGAGAATCACTCTCTGGGAAGGCCAGCCAGCCAGCCCTCACTATTTGCATCAATTATTGACATTTGCACAAGTTTTCTGTTGCCATGAATCACAATGAAGGAGTTACGACAGCAGTGTTGGTGCAAGATTGATGTTCACCTTACTTCTGACTCAAGCATTATGAAGAACTTTCTCTAATATATATATATATATATATATATATATATATATATATATATATATATATATTATATATATATATCTCCATGGGGAAGTGGAATAGAATTCTTCCTCCGTAAGCCATGCGTGTCGTAAGAGGCGACTAAAATGCTGGGAGCAAGGGGCTAGTAACCCCTTCTGTATATATTACTAAATGTAAAAGGAGAAACTTTCGTTTTTCCTTTTGGGCCACCCTGCCTCGGTGGGAAACGGCCGACGTGTTGAAAGAAAGAAGATAAATATATATATATATATATATATAATATATATATATATATATATATATATATATATATATTATATATATATATTATATATATATATTATATATATATATTATATATATATATTATATATATATTATATATAATATTTTCCATGTTTAAATAACCATAAAGAATAAATGTTGGTAATGATATTTCTCAATATTAAGTTAAGCAATTGCTTCCGCCTGGGAAAGCATTAGCGAGTGTCTTACGAGTCAGCGCCGTCAAGCAGCCCAGCATTACTCTGCACTACACATGCTTTAACAAAAAAATCAGCATAACTTATACTTTCTTACTTAATTTCGACTCGTTACTGCCATCTTCCGACAAGTTATCACTCTCGGAAATCACTGTCATTTGGAGTAAGTTCAACGAGACGTATTTCACTGCCGTTCTTATCACTGTAGGAATGTTGTAAGCAACACCGTGACGTTACCAGTGTCTTGAAGGATTGTTTGTCTCTGGCGCTGAGCACTGCAAACAAGCTGGCTTCCAGCCATGACAGTCATCATCAATGATGGTAATGATGATCTGGTTATGTGGGTGTAGAGCTACAGAAGACTACTGTAGGCACGATGTTTATATGCACAAATGTGCGTGTCCAAGAGGGATGTGATTTAACTTTAAGATTAGTTTTCTTTCCACTTATTGCCATAGATCATCCTCCCCCCCCCTCCTCCTCCTGGCGTCCTTCATTTTCCAATTGTCGGCAAGACATTTGTACCAAAAACGACGTTTTAACGTATCAAAAAAGCTAGTTTTGCCCTCCTTGACAAGCTTCTTTGAGAATGAGTCGGGTAGGTGTTACGGTATGCCTGCAGGCGCCCTTAACCCTAATATATTGGAGTCATGGCAGAGCAATATCAGAACACGGCATTATAGCATATTTGGCCTCCGGTTCGATCCCTGCCCATCCCTTGAGCAAATTACAATCATTTATTACGATTTTGTCTAAAATATTGACCATTGTTTTGAGAGAGGATAGCCAGATCAATCACAAGGACACCTGGTGGTGAGGATTTAAGATACATTTAATTACAACACCAGTTAGGATTACAGATGACACATTCCTGCAGCCTCCTAGAGTGTGTTTAATTAAATGTCTGTCATTCTTTGTCCATTTTGCTTTTCAAGCAGAACATTATCGGGTCTAAACAGTCGCCTCTACTTTCCTCTTTTTGGTTAACACACACTATTTTTCTTTTTCTTTCCTTGCTGGTTTTCCCGTGAGTGTGTGAGTGTGTGAGTGTGTAAGTGTGAGTGTGTGTGTGTGTGTGTGTGTGAGTGTGTGAGTGTGTGAGTGTGTGAGTGTGTGAGTGTGTGAGTGTGTGTGTGTGTATCACTAAGCCTTGAGATAGACTGGGTATCGAGTAATCTAATCAACCATTTAGTCATGGTAGCCATAAAGGGGGTGACTGCGCTGGGTGGCTCCTCCATCGTCACCCCCCGCCCCATACCAGTTCCCTACCCGCCCCCAACCAGTCCCCAACACACCCCCTACCCCTGCCTATCTTAATTGCCATCATTGTTATCTTAGTTATCACCTCTGCTTTTAAGTTCGTTGTTCATTGGGATGCCACCCACTAGCACCACTAGCATCACTAGCACCCCTAGCATCACTAGCACCCCTAGCATCACTAGCACCCCTAGCACCCCTAGCATCACTAGCACCCCTAGCATCACTAGCACCCCTAGCATCACTAGCACCCCTAGCATCACTAGCACCCCTAGCACCCCTAGCATCACTAGCATCACTAGCACCCCTAGCATCACTAGCACCCCTAGCATCACTAGCACCCCTAGCATCACTAGCACCCCTAGCATCACTAGCATCACTAGCATCACTAGCACCCCTAGCACCACTAGCACCCCTAGCACCCCTAGCATCACTAGCACCCCTAGCACCAGTAGCATCACTAGCACCCCTAGCACCACTAGCACCCCTAGCACCACTAGCACTCCTAGCACCACTAGCACCCCTAGCATCACTAGCACCCCTAGCATCACTAGCACCCCTAGCACCACTAGCACCCCTAGCACCCCTAGCACCCCTAGCATCACTAGCACCCCTAGCATCCCTAGCATCACTAGCACCCCTAGCATCACTAGCACCCCTAGCACCACTAGCATCACTAGCACCCCTAGCATCACTAGCACCCCTAGCATCACTAGCACCCCTAGCCCCCCTAGCATCACTAGCATCACTAGCACCCCTAGCTTCACTAGCACCCCTAGCATCCCTAGCATCACTAGCACCCCTAGCATCACTAGCACCCCTAGCACCACTAGCATCACTAGCACCCCTAGCATCACTAGCACCCCTAGCATCACTAGCACCCCTAGCATCACTAGCACCCCTAGCACCCCTAGCATCACTAGCACCCCTAGCACCACTAGCACCACTAGCACCCCTAGCACCCCTAGCATCACTAGCACCCCTAGCACCACTAGCACCGCCACCCATAGCGGTGCATAATTGATTCGTCGGAATTGCTTTTCATGTCCCGGTGTTTTACGGTACTTCGTTGAGGGAGGGAAATACAGAAGGAAAGATAAGTGTTGGGATGGTAATAGGATGTGAAGAAGAGGGATGGGAAGAAGGATGGGAAGAAGAGGGATGGGAAGAAGGATGGGAAGAAGAGGGAGGGAAAGGATGGGAAGGGACGGACAGAAGGACTATTGTTACATGACAATAATCAAAACACAAAATTAACTATATACTCCTGCACTCTCCTCAGCACAGTTTTTTATATTCATAAGAAAATACTAAGTCACAGGGGGTCATACAGGGGGTCATACAGGGGGTCATACAGGGGGTCATACAGGGGGTCATATAGGGGGTCATAGGGAATCATATAGGGGGTCATAGGGAATCATATAGGGAATCATATAGGGAGTCATATAGGGGCTGATGAATGGGACGCAATCAGGTTTGAACCGAGGAAGGTAAATGTATCTCCAACTCCTCGCATCAAGAGCCTTTAACCAGCATCAAGGAGAGAGATCGTAGGAACCCAACTCTTCAACGTCATTCTTATCACCCCCCTCTCCCCAAAAAAAATGAAAATTCTAGCCAGGACACTCGGCATATTTTGAGGAGGGGGGAACTGGTGAAATTTTAGGCCTAAAAAAACAACGTCACTGCATAAAGGGGAAAGCGAGGCAACAAGAAGAAACTAGAGGCGATTATGATGTGTAAAGTGTTGTGGGGAGCCACGTAGTGTGTTGTGGGGAGCCACGTAGTGTGTTGTGGGGAGCCACGTAGTGTGTTGTGGGGAGCCACGTAGTGTGTTGTGGGGAGCCACGTAGTGTGTTGTGGGGAGCCACGTAGTGTGTTGTGGGGAGCCACGTAGTGTGTTGTGGGGAGCCACGTAGTGTGTTGTGGGGAGCCACGTAGTGTGTTGTGGGGAGCGACGTAGTGTGTTGTGGGGAGCCACGTAGTGTGTTGTGGGGAGCCACGTAGTGTGTTGTGGGGAGCCACGTAGTGTGTTGTGGGGAGCCACGTAGTGTGTTGTGGGGAGCCACGTAGTGTGTTGTGGGGAGCCACGTAGTGTGTTGTGGGGAGCCACGTAGTGTGTTGTGGGGAGCCACGTAGTGTGTTGTGGGGAGCCACGTAGTGTGTTGTGGGGAGCCACGTAGATCTTGGCCGCTACAAGCAGTGGATCACAGACAAAAAAATCACAAGACAAATGAGGAAAAAAAATATCCCGTTTGACACAGTTTTTGCAAAGGCGTCTGAAATATGTGACCATGAAGAGGTAGCCTATAAAAGGAGTTCATTCTAACGGGAAAGATGCAGAAATAAACACTTTGTTAGTGGGATGGATTGTGAAGGGCCTGCCTAGTATGGGCCAACAGGCCTACTGCAGTATTCCTCCTTTCTTATGTTCTTATATTCTTAAGTGGCAGTAAGCTTATCCAGACCCTGTCTTAGGAAGGTTATAGGCTCAGTGGCGCAAGTCACAGTCCTGGCATCTTAACTTCTTGTTAGCTTCATAGAAGACTTAAATAAGAACACTAATAAAACCACGCATAAAAGTTGCCACAGTAGGATATATAAAATTAGTCTTCCAGGGGGCAGTGACAAACAATAGGATGTGAAAGGATAACAATTCTAACTGAATAAATATGAGAAAGAGGATATAAAAACAAGGACAGAAAACAAAAGACAAACAGGTAGTCCCATAGAAGTCAAGATGCGTGTTAAAGATCCAGGAATACTGTTAGGAAGACCTTTCACTTAAAGAACCTGAGCCAAAGCAACGACGGCCAGAAAAATGACAATATAAATAATGAGAACCTTCACAACTAGAGAAATGACGCCCTCCGATGATGCTTTGTTTTCAAAATCACTTTGTTATGACGTCTTGAATATTGCTCCTTATTCACAGTTCCTCTCAAGGCGGGAGAGATATCAGGGCTAGAAAATATACTATGTTCGTTCACTGTATAGTAATATAACCTCTCGGTTACTAGAGTCTCCTCAGAGCACTTGGGATATGCTCTATGTAACGGTGAAAAATAAAATCCCTTATAAAATAAAAAAGTTTAGAACATTATGCATGAATGATGTATAATAATGTCTAACATCCATGGAATGCAGAGCATTTCGAGCAAGATGGATAAAAACTTGAGTGCCAGATGACTAATGACCATAGCAACATATTGGAGTTAGACAAGTGTAGAATGAACCCTGTGTAAAGAAAGGGCAGCCATAGGAGCGAGTTAACACTGTGTCAACACCCGGGGTCCAAGATGCTTCACCCTGCTACCAGCACAGGGAAAAAATACTTCCGGAACTGAAGTAGACGTTTTCAAGGTGAAACTGCAGCACTGCCTGCGAAAAAAAGAGCCAGATAAGGATAAACATAATGGTGGAGCACTGCAGCAAGCCTACTGGCCCATGCTAGGCAGGGGTCAACCTTTGATAGCAATGTAGTTGCTATGTAGCAACTAGTGTATAGCAACTAGTACGTATCTGCTGAATACATCACTGGTAGCATGATGTATCGGTTAAGGTGGAAAACCTATCGAATACACGATGGTTATTAAGACTGCATGTTACAAGATCACCACCAGTCAAGAATGCTTCAATCTCTAAAATAAGGAACTCAATAGACTCCTACTACACGCGCAGCCAGAAACTAGCACCTCTTAGTGTGCATATCGTGTGGGAGTCTAACTGGTATCGCGTGCTGATATCGGCTAAAATAAACTGCTAAGTTGAGGGTCATTTTGAGACGGTTATCTGCGGTAGTCTGTCGTTATCGACAAGTAAATGTTAGCTGGTGGCGAGGGAGGTGGTCGTGCATAGCTAAGTCGTGCGCACGTGAGTTGTTTGCGATGGTTGTGGGGAGGGGTGGAGTGGGGGAGAGAGGGGAGGTGCTGGGATTGATGTGGGAAGAGGGGCGAGACAGGGATAGGGATTGAGGTTCAAGATGATTTATTTCTCTGTAAAAATTGCAATGGGGGTTTTACATTTAAGGACAATAATTACAAAGATGGCCGTTAGCATGCCTAGCATGCCTGGCCATGCTAGGCATTTCGGGCAGACTTAATACTAGTCCTTAATCTATATTACAAATTACATATGAATACAAATTTCAAATAATTAAATAGATTTACAATAGTGAGGTAGTTCAGGATAACTAGATTTTATCACAAATTACAAATTAGTACAAATTTCAAGGTAGGTTGGGATGGACATCGGGAGTGCTTTGAGCCCCCCGTGTGCCGCTCGATCCGCGGTCTGCAAACTGACAGTCCGACGGGCTACCATCTAGGCAAACCCAGGCGTCTAATAGGAAGAATTCGGGGTAATACTGTATGACACACACACACACACACACACACACACACACACACACACAAATAAGAACAGCATTCCGACATATTAATAAAGAATCGTTCAGGACCCTGTACACTGTGTACGTTAGGCCCATACTGGAGTATGCAGCACCAGTTTGGAACCCACATTTATCCAAGCACGTAAAGAAGCTAGAGAAAATGCAAAGGTTTGCAACAAGACTAGTCCCGGAGGAGAGGTTAAGGGAAATCGACCTGACGACACTGGAGGACAGGAGAGATAGGGGGGACATGATAACGACATATAAAATACTGAGAGGAATTGACAAGGTTGACAGAGACAGAATGTTCCAGAGATGGGACACAGCAACAAGGGGACACAGTTGGAAGTTGAAGACTCAGATGAATCACAGGGATGTTAGGAAGTATTTCTTCAGTCACAGAGTAGTCGGGAAGTGGAATAGCTTGGGAAGCGATGTAGTGGAGGCAGGTTCCATACACAGCTTTAAGAAGAGGTATGATAAAGCTCATGGCGCAGGGAGAGTGACCCAGTAGCGGCCAGTGAAGAGGCGGGGCCAGGAGCTATGTCTCGACCCCTGCAACCACAACTAGGTGAGTACAACTAGGTGAGTACACACACACGCCTTCGCGCGCAACCCACATCAAACAAGAGGCGTCACCTTCTCCCATTCTGGGATGCTATGATCTCCCACATTCTCTCCCACGAGGGATATAGTCTGGGAGAAGACATCGTGTGTGTGTGTGTGTGTTGGCCACCCACACGGTCAGCGCCCATACCCGGCGCCCCTCAGTGAGCATGCTGTGACTTACAGGGCGCCCCTCAGAGAGCTTGCTCTAACGTACAGGGTGCCCCTCAGCGAGCGTGCTGTGATATACAAGGCGCCCCTCAGCGAGCGTGCTCGGTTTCAATACGGCGCAGTGTCGACCCTCCACAGCGACCCACAAAAAGATTTGTGTCAAGAGTCGCTGGATTGTTTCACCCACTACCAGCTCAGTGGTGGAGCCACTGGATTGTTTCACCCACTACCAGCTCAGTGGTGGAGCCACTGGATTGTTTCACCCACTACCAGCTCAGTGGTGGAGCCGCTGGATTGTTTCACCCACTACCAGCTCAGTGGCAGTCATCAAGAAGGTCTGGTCTCGGGTCTGACATAATTAACCGCTGCTGCTTCTTAACCATCATTTTCCTCAGCACTGGATGATTGACTGTCTCGCTGAGAGACAGCAGAGAGGGGGTTTATATGGCCAAGTGTGTATCAATCTTTAAATACACAGACAAGTATGTGTCAGAGTGGAGAAACGTGACGAGTGGGGTCCCCCAAGGGTCGGTATTTGGCCCAGTCTTGTTTTTTTAATATGCATAAATTGGGGCTTACAGCCAAGGGCAGATCTGCTATGAAACTAATGAAACTTAACCTTCAGGGCCCCTAATCCCAGAGAGGCCCCAGAAGCCACTTTAGTCCACATTGCTTAAGAATTTTGGGTCTACTGTATGAGAATAGGCCCCCATAATAGTTCAAGCTTCGGGGCCCCAAAAATGTAGGTCCACCCCTGCTTGCAGCCATTGTTGCACACTTCGCAGGTGAGGGGAAATATGGGAGATGAGCAGCATCCTTGACAGATTGTCAAGGATGCTGCCTCAGTGGTAAGAAAAGTGAAATAAGTACAAGATCAAGCACTTTGGTTTCAATACACGAGTACAACTTTTAAAGAAACTCACGGAGATGAGAAAGATCTTAGACTATTCATAAACAGTGATGTGAAATGTACTAAGCGATATCTTGTGAGCAACGAGGTAAACATGATGCTTGGGGTCATGGCAAGAAATTTCCAGCACTAATCTCACGTGAGTATAGTAAGAGTTTAGTACTCGTCATACTCTGTGTACTCAGCCATGAGGAGACTGTGGCCACGAGTGCTTGCTGAACCCCCGAGCCTACAGCAAAGATCCTGCCTTGTAACACTGATGAATTCTGACCCAGTGACCAGTTTCGGTCACGCAGATTATCTAAAAAGGTGTTGATAAACTCGTGAGGTGCAGAGAATATAAAAAAAAATCGTCAAAAAAAAAAAATCGTCAAAAAAAAAAAATCACGTATTTCATTGGTACCGATTTTTTACAAATTGTTTACCCCATGTGGTTCATAACACAGCATTTTATTTTTTGTTCTCGTAACTTCATCTGGCAATCATTTCCAGTGTTTAATGATAAATAATTTAACCCACTTATATGTTGCATCTCTTACCTCGGAGTTTCATACAGTTATTGAATTTATTATTAATATGAAATAACATCGTTTGTCAAATAGCACATATTTGGGTGGGGGGAAAAAACCTGGTTTAGTTTTAAAGGTTCGTATGAGATCGTAGTGTTTTGTGAGGGAGAGATAAGTGGAGCAAGTTCGTCTTCAGTCGTCTTTCTAAACGATGTTTTAGTGTGTACGATCTTCCCAGGTACTACTGTATAGTGCAAGTGGGGGAATAGGGAATGACAAGGGAAATTAAAGGGGAATGGCAGGGGGAATAACACAGGAATGATAGATGGAATGACATGGGAGAATGACAGGTGGAATGACAGAGGGATGATAGGGGGAATGACAGGTGGAATGAAAGAATGATGGAATAGCAGGGGAAGAATGATAGGGGGAATGCCAGGTGAAATGACAGGGGAAACATACCTTTTGTACTCATAAAGTAACTATCGCAGAGATAGTGCAGCAGCACACTGCTAATGTACACCGTATAACGTTATAAAGCTTCAACAACAACAAAATAGCTGCCCGAGTCCAGCACTTAAATCAAGCCTTGAGTGCTGAACCTAAGTCAGTCTTAAGAAGACACTGGAGAAGTTCAGACGGAAGTGCTCCTTTGGGCGCCTCTGTCTTACACAGGTGCCACAACCCAACCACCACCCGACCCCTTAACATATCTCCCACTTCACAGTTAAGACCTATTTCGTCTATAAAATTTATCGCCTTGCTTTTAACTTTTTTGCGTTTAATTAATCGCTTGATCTGTGTTGGCGATTTTCTTAGAGTTTGATGATGCGAAGCGTTTTTATTCTAACAGTTTTTAACACGCTCGTCAGAGGATATTGGCAATAGTGAGTGTTGATCACACACCCTATCTTCAGTCTCTCACTCGACTTTCATAAGGACTCTGATCCTGCTTACACGTAGTTCGACACTCTTATCTTAGGTTACCGATTCTCTCTTTGTCTATTTTTCGTTGTCGTCTATAGCTATATCGTTTATATAGTCCCCGGAATTTATCTAGAATTTATTAATTCTTACTCAAAGACCATCAAAATATGTGTACTGCTGTTAGAAGGAAGTGAGGAGCTTCTCTTGAAATTGCAAAAAGAGACCTTACAATCACTGCAGTAGGCCTACAGTGCCTCACTGCCATGTTCTTACAATCACTGCAGTGGGTCTAGTACAGTGCCACACTGCCATGTTCTTACAATCACTGCAGTGGGTCTAGTACAGTGCCTCACTGCCATGTTCTTACAATCACTGCAGTGGGTCTAGTACAGTGCCACACTGCCATGTTCTTACAATCACTGCAGTGGGTCTAGTACAGAGTCTCACTGCATGTTCTAAATCACTGCAGTGTCTAGTCAGTGCCACACTGCCATGTTCTTACAATCACTGCAGTGGGTCTAGTACAGTGCCACACTGCCATGTTCTTACAATCACTGCAGTGGGTCTAGTACAGAGTCTCACTGCCATGTTCTTACAATCACTGCAGTGGGTCTAGTACAGTGCCACACTGCCATGTTCTTACAATCACTGCAGTGGGTCTAGTACAGTGCCACACAGTCCCACAAGAAATGGTCCAGACAAGACCGAAACGTCGTTTAAACTGGAATATCTGAACACTGAATAAGAACTGCAGTTATCCAAAACATGGATACCAAAGAGACAGTCGTTCCAGGGATTTTGAAAGACTCTTGATATCCCTTCAAAGGGGATACCTTGATGTCTGTGAAGGGCTCTTGATCCATGGAACTTCTGGTACTTCTCCCCTTCCCCTGGGTTTATACATGATTGCTTCCTGTTCTCCCCTGTGCTGTATGACCCCTGTGACTTTAGCGCTTACCCAAGAATATATTAGTATTAATAAATTCTCTAAATCACTTAGAAAACCTAAGGATCAACATCTCAACACCTATTATTACTATTATCATTTATACTATTACTAATTACATGTTACTATTACTACTATTACTTCTGCTACCACTACTACCACTATTATTACTGCTACTACAACTAGCACACTCAGCTCGCACACTGAGGTCCGTGGTTCGATCCCCAGTACGGGTGGAAATAGGACGTGATTCCTTAATACCTGGATTGTACCTGGAGAGGGTTTCGGGGGTCAGCGGCCCAGTCCGAGACCAGGCATCGTGGTGGATTAGGGTGTGATGTGAGCTATGGTCTGTATAAGTTGTATCATGATCTTGTAGAAATAGATTTTTTATTATTATTATATTACCACAACTAAAGCACCACGGAGGTGATAACTTGACATTAGGATTAAACTTTCTCGTCTGATAATGTATAAGGAAATTTTAAAATATATTTAATATTGCATATAATGCCTTGAGCCAGACTCGTGAGTGTTGATAATGAAGATCCCACAACTTTACTTATGAGATTTTCATTAGTACGTTTGCCAGATGAATGATTGTGCTCTCTCTCTCTCTCTCTCTCTCTCTCTCTCTCTCTCTCTCTCACACACACACACACACACACACACCATCCATCACAACACAGCTGACTCTTGTATACAATTCCCCACTAGTAAACAACTCACTGTGAATTCCTTCTTAAACTCAAGACTCATCTTGTGAATGACGTCAGGTGTTCCTAACACACAATTAACAGCAGCTGTGAAGACCATGGCGATTTATAACCTGACTATAATATATTACCCCTAATAAAAGTCCCATTAGTTGCTTTTGTGGTAATTTACCTAACGAATAAAAGTACGAACTTAGAGATTGGATATATATATATATATATATATATATATATATAAATATATAATAGATTAGGTTAGGTAGTGTTTCATCAGACTAGATTTTATTGGGTAAAATTAGGTTTGGTTAGGTTGGTAACCGTGTGCATCAAATTATTACAAACATTTCTTCTTGGGATTATAATTTTTTGTAAATTGAGGATAAACCGATATTTGAATTAAAGGCAAGTTACATGTCAAATTATCGCCAACGAAATCAATGAAAAAACGAAACAGCATCGTCAGATATTTAAAATTTAAAACTATTTTAAACCAGCTGAAGAAAAAACTTAAACGTATCAGTTAATGGGTTAAAGTACGTGCATGCATTGTTGCATACACTGCAATGTATCAGAGTGGAGTGGTTCACACTGTTTTGTGTAAGGGTTGGACCTGGTTGTTCCGAGGAGGAGGAGGAGGAGGAGGCGATGATGATTTAGTCCAGGAGATAAACTTCATGACGGCGTTTCGGTCCACACTGGACCATTGTCAAGTTAGTGGTCCAGGAGGGACTGAAACAGCCATAAGCAGATTTTAGATGAATCCTTCCTGCCACGTAATTGCAACATTTTAATCTTCCCACGATGATTTAGCGTCAGAAATAAATTTCTGGTGTTAATAGTATGCAGGCAATAGGGAATTTAAAATATCAGAAGTGTGTGGGGGTGTGAAAGGTATAATTCCAAGAAGGGGAGAAGAACTTGGTCATATAGAAAGGCACGAGCAAGTCAGTGTGTGAATATCTAGGGCGGATGGAAGGAAGATAATTGATGGAGTTGAAAGCCTCTCAATTCCACGAGGGTCTTTAGCGCTGCAGCCAGTCTGTTCTTCGCCAGTACAAAATACTTTACTTAAATCCTTATATTAAGAGTTATTTTCATTGTATATACAATGTATATACAATGATGTGAGGGACTGATTACCTCATCTTTTGTATATAGTTCTTCTGTCTTCCAATTATGTCCTTCGATTTGTAATGATAAAGCCACTGGAGGGCGAAACGTCTATAGTAAACTTACCCATATGTTGCACATATGTCTAGTTTTTGATCTTGTCGGTATTATAAACAATTCCTGTACAAAAAAAAATAGGATACTTGGTTTTACAGCCAGACATTTCGAACACCAAGCCCTCGAAACGATGTTAAGGCCCTTGTCAGACCCCAGCTTAGATATGTCGTCCAGTCCTGCTCCTCTAATTCTATAAGCGACACAGATAAATTTAAGAGGAGGCAGAGAAGAGAAAATCTAATCATATTAGGGAAAAAACTTGTAAACAAAGACTTAAATCACCTCGTTCTCTCAGAACTGAAGCTACGAGGTGAGTTTATAGGAAACAAGTTAGACATAGTAAAAACGATTTTTTTTAAGTATCAAGGGATGGTTACACAAGTCTTAAGACTTGGGGTATCTTTATTGCCGGAAAGTTTCGGTAATAATGATACCCGAGTGTTTGTACAAGTGTATTATTTACCAGCTTGTCAGTACTGTGTACAATCAGTGCTGTGTACCGTCAGCATTGTGTACCGTCAGCATTGTGTACCGTCAGCATTGTGTACCGTCAGTATTGTGTACCGTCAGCACTGTGTACCGTCAGTACTGTAATAGTTACAGAAGCAGCGAGAAAGTTACTTGACAACATCCGGAGTCTCTGGAATAACGTTCTATCTGAAGTCCCATTCACCTCACCAGCATAAAAACCACATTGATAAACAGTTTAAGAATATAACATTCTCCTGATTACACTCGAGCGCATGGTTGGCCAAGGTTCACCTTGAAACTCCACCTCACCATCGAGGGAGGTTCCTTGATGCTGGTGAGGGGCTCTTGATCTAGGGAATTGGATCTGTGCTCCAGTTCTCTGAATTGAGCCTGAATGCCTTCCATCACCCCTTCCCCCCCCCCCGACAGGCGCTGTATAGTCCATACGGTTTAGCGCTTCCCCATAATCACCTTGATGCAGATAAGACTCAAGAAATCATTATAACAGGATTTGCAAGCAAATCACGGAACGGGTGAGACTTGAACCATCCCTGGCGCTGGCCCGTGAGTTTTAGGGCTCACCTCCCATGGGTTTAATCCCTACCCGTTGCGTGGTCAGAGGTGGTTGTTACTCATGCCTTCCATTCACTTCTACATGTCCGATCCGATAAATGACCAAGCCCGGTTTTTCAACAAAGAATGGGGAGAGAACCTTCTGCTTTACGATCCTTGCCTCGGTTACATAAATATTAGTGGATAGACCTTCATCAAGATGGAAGTAGATGGTCCTTCTCAGCAGGTAAGCTAGGTGTGGAGTGCAAAGTCTCTCTCTCTCTCTCTCTCTCTCTCTCTCTCTCTCTCTCTCTCTCTCTCTCTCTCTCTCGCCTCTTCACTTTATCATCGTCTTTGGCACAGTTTATCTACCTGCCAATACCGACCGACCGCTTAATGTAATGATTTAATACATTTTGCTTTTAGCGGACGAATCGTAGGCTAGACACACACACACACATTGAAATAGATGGACGTTCAATTAATCACACTTTTAAAGGTCGCTTTTCATTTTCCTGCCCTCATTTCTCCTCCTTTCTCCTCTTTCTTCTTCCCTTCTTATCTTCTTTATCTCTCTATTTTCTCTTTCCCCGTCATCTTTAATTTCTCCCGTCTTTCCCACTTCATCTTTTTCTATCTCTCCCTCTCTATCTCACCCTATCTTCCTACGCTATGTGGTGTTATCTCTCTTACATTTTTCTATTATTTCTTCGTATATCGTCTTTATAAAGCTTCCTTTTCTATCTCTCCCCTCTCTCTCTCTTTCCCCCTCCCCTCATTCATCACCTCCTTCCTGCGTATAATTGAGAAATAAATATCCCAGGAGCTGATAATCAAACGTATCTGAAATGAGCCACCCGGGTTTAGCTAATGGCACATGGCTGATATAATGATTTCTGTGAGCGCCGTCTAGCACAACATAAGACGATCCAAAGTGTTCTTTGAACCCTTAATACGTCAGATTCGAGACCCCCCCTTGTAGCGAGTTCCACTTCTCTGGACGCCTGTAGTTCTGTAGGGAGCTGATGCGTTCCGAGACGTCAAATGTGTCTTAATACGTCAGGTTTGAGACGTTTCCAACGAATTCTACGTCTGTTGAGTGTCTCCAAGAAGAATCTATATGGAGTCGATGGTTTAAATTTTCAGATTTGTCGGAAAACTCCCTTATATTGCTCTGGACACGTCGAAATGTATAGCAAAATAATTTTTTTTTCTTTCAATAGGGAGTTTAGGAATTCAATTGTTTCTTTTTTATTTGATAGAAATTCGATGATTTTTAGTTATCGTGGGAAAAAATGGGCGAGATCAGTGGATCGTGAGACTGAACTGATCGAGGGAACTGCTGACGCCAGTGCTGACCACGGCGCTGCTGACGCCAGCGCTGACCAAGGCGCAGCTGACACACTAACGTTCACGCACTAGCGTTCATCAGAGCATTCACGGACTGGCATTCGCGGTCTCCAGAGGATTTATGAAGGTGTGAGTTTTGGAGTGCGTGACGTTTGATCACGTCCGTGCGATTCTTACTCGTAGCTCTGATAAACTGCCTTCTCTTCCTCCTCCTCCTCCTTCTCTTCCTCCTCCTCCTCTTCCTTCTCCACTTCTTCCTCTGGAGAGAGATTAATAAGTTGAGAAAGCGTGGCAAATGGACCTGCCCGATAAAAATGAAAGAAGGGAGATGTTAGATGGAGAGGCGGTGGCAGTGGAAGGATGTAGAGGCGGTGGCAGTGGAAGGATGTAGAGGCGGTGGCAGTGGAAGGATGTAGAGGCAGTGGCAGTGGAAGGATGGAGAGAATATTTTGAGGAACATGCTAAATGTTTATGATGAAAGCAGGGAGGAAAAGACTGACAGGAAGAAGGAAGATTCACACTGGAGTGTGAGGTAAGTGCAAGTCAATAGGATGAGAGACTCAAGCAGCAAGGACGGATGGTATTAAGTCAGGGATGTTGAAAGAAACTGGATATTTAATATTGGAGTCGATGGTGTATTTTTCAGTATATGCATTATAAGGGGGTGAGGTACTAAGGATTGGCCAAGAACGTGCATGCTTGCCAACATGCTTAGGGATGTAACATCAGACAGGGGGACTGCCCATCTCCAAGCTGTGAGTGCACGACACTCCGGAGACTTCCTCCAAACAGTTCCCGTTTTGGCAATGGGAACACGCCTCGACCCTAAGAACAGTGGCTCTTCGCCTTGCTGCCCCAATTCACACTGAATATACGTGTATTTTCTGCCGACCAATATGGTCTACATTGTCTTAACTGTTCCAAAACCAAGAGCTGGCATGCAAGATACAATGAAGTCAACGACATCATAAAGAGAACCCTTGCTACAGCTGGATCCCCAACCGAGAGAGAGCCCCGATCACTAGCAACCAACAATACCCACAACCCAGCAAACCGCCCTGACGGGATCACCATCTATCCTTGGAAGAATGCCAAGCTCTTAGCATGGGACTATACCTGTGTTTCGACACTGGCTGACACTTACATCCATCACAGTGTTGGGCGACAGGGAGAGCTGCTGACCACAGAGAGGAGTACAAGATCGGCAAGTACAGGGACATAAGCCAACAGTATCAATTTGTCCCAGTGGGATCAGAGACCTTGGGATCATGGGGAAAAAATGCCACACGTTTCCTTAAAGAACTGGGTTAGAGACTCATCGACACCACAAGGAATCCAAGGGCAGCCACTTTCATGTTCCAGCGCCTCAGCGTGGCCATCCAGAGGGAAAATGCATGCTGCATACTGGGTTCGCGTCCGGCTTCGGAAGAGCTGGAGGAGATTCATAATCTTTGAAATATTGTACCAATGTATTCATGTTTGTGTTTTCTGTCTCTGTGTGTATGTATATATATATATATATATATATATATATATATATATATATATATATATATATATATAAATGTTGTGTGTGTATGTATGTAATATTTATATTGCTAAACCTCAAGTATATTAAAGAGAAAATTTGCAGGTAAAGATTTACAAATATGCAGACATCACATCTCTGGTTAAGCAGATGGTTGACTGTAATTTGAGACAATAAAAAGCTGTATCACCGTGAGAGTCCAGCAGTTACCTCCATTAACTTTATTGCTGCCTTTTCCTTCTCTGCTTTAGACATCTTAATTCTAGCTTTCTCTCCCGCTCATACCACTTCCCCTCCTTATTCCATTTTCTTAATTTTCCTACCTCCATCTTTCTCTCCTTTTTCTGCCTTGCATTTTCCTTTCATCTCTCCACAAACTCGACTGATCATTCACCTGCAAAAACATTTTAATGTTGTAATCGAGCGATAACAGAATCGCAAATCACAGGAGATGCCTTCCATCTGTCGGCCCTGCAGGTGCAAATTTATGGCAGTCAATTAGTGTTCATCTTATGGGAAGATTCAACGCGTCGGTGATGCTGAGGATCGCTGATCCAGAAGCTACACTGGAAACTATTTGAAGTTCTTTATTCTACTGTATATACGCTGAAAGGTGTATTTTACAGTATATATGGTGAGAGAGATGTCACAGTGTATGTGCACGTATCTGCGTGCACGTACACTGAGAGGTCGATGGGTGAACGTGGGAACACTGATAGCAGATGACAGGGAAGTCCACTCAAGAGGCTATCAGCTGAGATCTACTGCTATCAACATTAAGAACTATCGTGTATTATCTGTGTGAGTAGAGGACAGATATCACATTAGAAGGTGCAAGTCTTTCAGAGTATATATGACTTGGAAATTCTCCAGGAAGGACCGAAACGTCGTCTAGCTGGTCTATATTGTGAGTTATTTGTGAAATTGTGTGTAACTCCCACTTGTTTTCTACGTTATTTATGTGAATTCTTTATCTCACACATGATGCGTTTTTTAATTATTCTTTTATTTTCACTATTCCCATCATCACTTGTTTAACCCTTATCTCCTTCTCTCCATTGTTCTTCATCATCCAATACCGGATTCTTCCTTGTTCGACTTCCATCCTCTTTACTCCTCTCCTGTCCAAGCTTTAGAATTATCTTCCTCTGTGTCTCTTTCCCTGCAGTGTTGCTGCTTCATCTCCCTCCTCCATCATGGTCACTATCCCCTGCCTCATCATCACCATCAACGTCACTATCAATACCCCTCCTGGCAGGATAATCACATAAATCCTGACACATCTTGTCACTCTTAAACTTTCAGAAGCCCAGACGCTTTCCAGCTGATTGTTATAACAGGAGTTATAGATCCACATGTACACAACCTGTTCTGGTAGGTGTCTGACCTGTTCTGGTAGGTGTCTGACCTGTTCTGGTAGGTGTCTGACCTGTTCTGGTAGGTGTCTGACCTGTTCTGGTAGATACCCGAACTGTCAGGTACCTGATCTGATGCATCTGGTCTTCGACTTGTAGTGTTGTATATCCAACCTGCTGACTTATTTTAAACGTGCTCTCTCTCTCTCTCTCTCTCTCTCTCTCTCTCTCTCTCTCTCATACATCACTTCCCATTTCCATTCCATTTCCTTCAATTTAACACAAAAATAACGTCAAGAATATTAACGTAATTTACATAAAAATATCTTATCCGTGTATTATTTTTTCCCGGTTCTTTATTAGTCAGTCACGAGCACTAATGCTTTATTTATGATGCGGTCGCTTTTTTTTCCTTGCTTTTTCCCCTCTTACTGTTCTTATTATCTCTCTCACTCTCTGTCCTGAGGCTCAGTACTATTTTATTTCCTCTAGATGAATATTCTTTTTACTTGTCTGTCTCTTTGCATTCTATTTATTATTGCTTTCCTCTTGGTCAAAAATTCTCTGTTTTCGTTCTCTTTCTCTGTGATCTAAAGTTTTTTAGGGTAATTAAACAATGAAATTATTAAAAAAGTCAAATTATCTTAAAAAATAACAAGGATGATTGTTACTTCATGTAAAAATTTATGAAAGTTTTTAGACAAATTACATTTTTTAATGTTCAAAGATGAGTGTGTTGAAATATATATATATATATATAATTATATATATATATTACAAAATGGTTATAATCATAATTTTTAGAAGGATGGGCGGGTAAGCCAGCTGAAGGCCTAGGTCAGATGACCAAAAGCTCCAGCTGTGGGTCATATGACTAAGACCCTCGTTAGGAAACACTTGTCCTATTTCCTGACAAACCAAATCTACCTACTATATATATATATATATATATATATATATATATATATATATATATATATATATATATATATATATATAATCTTTGCTTAGACCTGTGCAACACAATTGTCGTCAAAGATTTGTTAAGTTATTCCATGAATTAAGATCCTGGACTTCACCTTACGAAACAGACCAAGCAAATGCGATAGTAATTATGGACTAGGTAGATTATAGTGGAAAAATTAACATGTTATTAGAAGACTGAGGAACTTAAGTGCCTCTTAACACGAAGCCTAAAATGTGTCGCCTCTCAGCTCAAACAATGAAGTTGTTCTTATCGCAGGAAGCCTTTCTTAAAACTTCCGGCGACGCTAATCAGGTGATTGTTGCTTGGGGGGAAGGGGGGGTGGAGAACACGACGAAGAAAACATGTGTGATGGTTAACCGGATAAATTTGTAATGATGATAATGATAATAGGAAAAAAACGGGAGGAAAAATCACGTCCCTCTGGTATAATTTATTAGTGTGAGGCTGGCTAGGAAAAAGATGCAAGGAGCTGTATTTATGGTGTCATTGTATCGCATTGTTACTCCTGGCTCCCTCCTGGCTCCCTCATTTCTCTCTCCTGTCTCCTTCCTCTTCCTCCTGTTCTCATCTCCTATCTCTTGTACCTTTTCCACCTCCATCCTTTTTTAACAATCCTGCCTCTTTCCCCTCTCCTTCCTCTTTAATTCCTCACTTCCCATCTCTCTTCTACCCCGTCAAGTCCTCTCTTCCCCCCCCCTCTCTCTCTCCTGCTCTCTCCCACCTTCTCAGAATTATTACAGCAAGCAAAACTTTACACATTTTCTTGCATTACCTTTAAAATCTAATACCGAGGCTGGAACAAATCAGTAATAACTTATTTATCGTAATATTTTAATTTGTTAAAAGTTGGACTCGTGAGACTGTGTGTGTGTGTGTGTGTGTGTGTGTGTGTGTGTGTGTGTGTGTGTGTGTGTGAATATATATATATATATATGTATATTTATATATATATATATATATATATATCGTGCCGAATAGTTAAAACTGGTCAATTAGCAAGAACTCATTTAAAATTATGTCCTTTCTAAAATTTTCTCTTATACATTTAAAGATATATTTTTCATTTATGTTAATATAAAAATTAATGATTTTGCACCAAAAGAACCTTTGAAAATTTACCTAACCTTATTATAACAATCGCAATTTAATTTAGCCTAATCCAACTAAATATATTTTATATAAGTTTACAATAATTTAATAAACAAACACAATGAAGTATATTTTTTTCGTTAGATTCAGAATGATTTTTTGCGAAATTATTGCATACACAAATTTTCGCTTGTCTTATTCGGCAAACATAGCGTTGCTGTTTAAGCCAAAATCGCAAGTTTCACCTATTCGACACGATATATATATATTCATTTCTCTCTCTCTCTCTCTCTCTTCTCTCTCTCTCTCTCTCTCTCTCTCTTTCTCTATACTATTTCCCTGGGAGTATGGAAGTGGTCACCCCCGTGGCCGCTACTTAGTTACCCTAATATCCATAATGGAACAGCAAGCCTCTTAGGCCAGACAAGCGGTGCTCTTTGACATGCTAAGAACCCTCTTGCACACTACTCGACATCATCATCTTTTTTCCTTTTTTATCTTCGTCTTTCCCTCCTCCTCCTCTGCTTTTTTACTTTCTCCTTTTGCTACTCCCTCTCCTCCTCCACCTCTCCCAATTCCCAGCTCCTCCTCATCCGCTTTAATGTGAATTATCGCCATGTTTGAACATGTGATGCAGAAGCCACCGTGGCAGCAGCATCTAAAACTCACCCATGTATTCTGCTCTGTGATGTAAATATCTCACCGCCTGCTAGTTATTCCCTACCTTCACTTAGCACAGGTTCGATGTTCCTCTCAAACTACCCTTTTTTTTTAAGGAGGTGAGGAGAGGTAGTCTCTAATTTGGCTGTAGCCGATGGTTTTAAAGGTTGTCAATTGTTGGGTTTAGGGCACACGGGCGCCGCTATCAGAAGATTTTTTTTTCAGGCTTTTAAAAAGGGGATATTAATCCATGATAACTCATGTCAAGTACTGTGGCTTATTTATGTATGGTGTCCCGCTGTTCTCTTCCCTAGGATGCTATCCACAACAGTTGGCTAACTCCAATGGTACCAAATTACCGCTACACGAATAATACGCTGGGCTGAGCGCATAGCCTGAGTTATTTCAACGTTCCCTGGACTAGGTACTGAAGGCTGAACTGAGTTAATTTGTACACACTTTTCCAGTGTGAAAGGCTCTGTCTACTGGTGAAACACAATTCCCAGTGTCTAGTGCACTGGATGGTCAGAGAAACGACCGGAAGAGAAGAGAGAGACTAGGACCAGGAACAAGGGTCGTAGGTGGTAGTGAGAGAGATGAGAATAAAGTCACATTACTGGAACAATTTACCAAAAATCTCACAAGAAGAATTTTCTATTAGGAAGTGGTTGAAACAAGAGTTAATACAGAGTTTTAATAGCAGGTATGAAAACGTCCCTGAAGCCAGCAATGGAATGGGACCGTCCCTGACTAGTAGACGTGGAAGCCAGGAGCCGAGACTTGACCCTCGCAACAACGAACAAGTGTGCACAATCAGAGCCTACGTAAAGCGATCAACAAATCAAAAAGTGAATTTAATTATCCTCGAGCGTAATTGAGTTACCCATCCCCCCAAAAAAAAAAAAAAAAAAAAAAGACACCACGAAGAGGCAAGACTGAATGATCTTGAGATTGATGATAGACGCTGAATATTACGAGGCTACGGCAGGTAGCAGTAGACAGCTCCAAGAAGATAGTATTTATGTGTGAATCTTTTCCCCCTATTTTCGTTCGAGGGACATACAAAAAGAAGGCAGTGTTGCTCCCGTGCACCAGATGGCATTGATCTCGCCAGACAGCTGCTGCTGCTGCTGCTGCTGCTGCTCCTAATATCCAACAAACGTCTAGACACTGTGAATTCTGTGTGTCCTTTCTTGGTCAAATAATACTTCCATGTACATAATTTTCTTTAGCTTGAACTTTATTTAATTTTCTGGATATGTAAAATACTTTATTAGCGGTATTTATAGGAGCAGTCGTATATAAATTGCATCTATTGGTTCTTATTCATTCAAAACTGGTAATGTCATTATGTACATACACAGTGGTGAAGAGGTCAAAATCCAGTAATTAACGACATTTCGCCCACTCCCTGTTTTGTTAACCGACTTGTTAAAGCCTGGGAGAAACGTCGTCCATAAAAATATTGCATATAACTACGTACGTGTCTCTTAGCCATTATTTATTATAAAAATGAATGTGATGTAATAAAATGGGAAGTAGTTGTTGAAAATGATATGAAATACCGAGAAGTTGATGATTAAGACACATGTGCAAGAGTTGGGCATCTTTATTGATGAAACGTTTCGCCCAATACAGTGGGCTTCTTCAGTCCAATACAAAGGGAGCAGTAAAAATGAAATAAAGGAACAAATGCACAAATCAAGGAACCTACGTTATACATGTGGTACAATAGTGTACCATTTTCTTATGTAATATAGTACCAGGTATGCATGTATAACAATGGACGGGTTTCATTTATGTAGATGGGACAATATAGTGAAAGGCGATACCTGGAGTATAGCTGGAGAGGGTTTCAGGGGTCAACGCCCCCGCGACCCGGTCTGTGACCAGGCCAGAGAGAAAAAGAAAATTAGACTTAATACGAGAAAGACCCATAATCCAACAAGAGGAAGAAGTCAGAGAAACAAGAGGACACGACGAATGGGGATACCTCCAAGGTGAGAGAGAGGGGCGACCAAAGCCTCTGAAGAATCAGGCAGAGACGCCAGCCTGAGTTACTTCACCACAGGCCGAGGAACACCCAAAATTGGTGGTCCTCTGAATATGAAATTTCACTCTTCTCACACCTCTTTTTACCTGTCAAAGGTGCCGACACCAGCTCCTCCTTCCCCCTCCCCTCCCCCCTCCCTGAATGATGGGAGGGGAAGGGGTTATAGGGGATCGGTGGAGGGGGTGCTAGTGTGGTCGGGATAGTAGCAGTGTGGGAAGGTAGTTATGGCAGTGGTAGGAGAGTGATGGAGGTGGTAGTCTTGATGTATTTGTAAAAAACATTAAAATTAATCTCTGTATGACCATTCTCTCTCTCTCTCTCTCTCTCTTATATATATATATATATATATATATATATATATATATATATATATATATATATATATATATATATATACACACAATTAACAAGAGTTTACGAGCAAATTTGTCTGTTATCCTCTTCCTTAACTTTTATCTTTTTTCCCCCTCTCTTTTTATATACCCTTTCTTCTACCTCCCCTCTTATCCTTCCTACCCTCTCCCATCCCCGTTCTTCGTCTCTCCTCGGTACGCTTCTACCAGTTTCTTGTCAGTCAATTATCTCAACACCCCGGGAGACTCTCTCTCTCTCTCTCTCTCTCTCTCTCTCTCTCTCTCTCTCTCTCCTAGAATAGGCCGAACTCTCTTAAAAATTATTTTTTACAGATTAAACAAATTAAACTTTTTTACAGATTAATGGCTAATTTTTCTTCATTGACAATGATATATAGATTTTTATTTTCGAACCAAAACTAACATAGAAACTTCACCTAACGACATATATATATGCCGTGCTGAATAGGTAAAACTTGCTATTTTTGGCTTAAATAGCAACGCTCTTCTTGCCGAATAGGGCAAACGAAAATTTGTATATGTAGTAATTTTGTAAAAATCATTCTGTTCCTAAGGAAAAAAATATATATTTCATTGTTTATTATTAAATTATTGTAAACTTATCTAAAATATATTTAGTTGGATTGGGCTAAATTAAATTGCGCTTGTTATAATAAGGTTAGGTAAGTTTTCGAAGTTTTTTTTTTTTGGTGCAAAATTATTAGTTTTTAGATTAACATAAATGAAAAAAGTGTATCTTTAAACGAATAAAAGAAAATTTTAGAAAGAAATTAATTTTAAATGAGTTCTCGCTAATTGACCAATTTTACCTATTCGGCCAAAATCGCAAGTTTTAATTATTCGGCACGACACATTATATGCATTATATATATATATATATATATATATATATATATATATATATATATATATATATATAAACAAGGAGAAGGCTGGAGGCAGTGGAGATGTCATGTCTGAGGTCAATGTGTGGTGTGAATATAATGCAGAGAATTCGTAGTTTGGAAATTAGGAGAAGGTGCGGGATTACCAAAACTATTATCCAGAGGGCTGAGGAGGGGTTGTTGAGGTGGCCCGGACATGTAGAGAGAATGAAAGAGTGTGTATAAATCTGTAGTTAAGGGAAGGCGGGATAGGGGTCGGACTAGGAAAGGTTGGAGGGAGGGGGTAAAGGAGGTTTTGTGTGCGAGGGGCTTGGACTTCCAGCAAGCATGCGTGAGCGTATTTGATAGGAGTGAATGGAGACAAATGGTTTTTAATACTTGATGTGCTGTTGGAGTGTGAGCAAAGTAACATTTATGAAGGGATTCAGGGAAACCGGCAGGCCGGACTTGAGTCCTGGAGATGGGAAGTACAGTGTCTGCACTCTGAAGGAGGGGTGTTAATGTTGCAGTTTTATAACTGTAGTGTAAAGCACCCCTCTGGCAAGACAGTGATGGAGTGAATGATGGTGAAAGTTTTTCTTTTTCGGGCCACCCTGCCTTGGTGGGAAACTGCCGATGTGTTAACAAAAAATAATGTATATATAAGTAATGACGATCCAGTTAGGTTTTGTTTTCTTCTAAAAAAATTGTATTACAAAAACCTTTGTGCTGGAGATCGAAACGAGGAAGAAGCTAATCATAAGGAAATTGGATTAATCAGCCACAATTTCCAAACAAATTGAATCTACGGGATGCCTGTCTTAGGCAGGCGCCCCTGTGTGTCCTCTCACGGCTTGTGTGTGTGTGTGTGTGTGTGTTTGAACGCTATACATTATTTAATGTAGTATTAGTAAAAAAAATATTTATGTTGAAAGTCGTAATTGGTTGTAATTTTTTGACCTAAATTCTTCAGTGACCATTACTGAGAAAATTCATGTGGCAGTAGTATTTAAAAAAATATATATATCACTTTTCACTCACCTTTCACTTCTTACTTTCTACTGCTTTTCATTTCGTTTTTGTTTTGACAACAGGAATTTAAAGAAACGTAAAATAATGGAGGTGCTCGGGAGAGGTAACTCAGCTTTGTGTTGAATATTTGTTGCTTTGAAAGAAATAAAAAAACAGTCATGAGGAACATCACAGTGCATGGTAGTCATGTTGACGATTACCATGGGGCGTTTAACACACACACACACACACACAGCTTAAGCAGACATCTTGCTGGAAGACTTATTAAAATTCTGATTGGAAGCTCACTCAGGTACATCAGGGAGAGACTAAATTAGGAGGATCTGAGACGCGGGGATAAGATTTTGTTCGCATTTTTAACCCCGGAGGGTTAACCACCCAGGATAACCCAAGAAAGGCAGTGCATCATCGAGGGACTGTCTTATTTCCATTGGAGTCCTCAATCTTGCCCCCCAAGGATGCGACCCACACCAGTCGACTAACACCCAGGTACCTACTTGCTTGCTAGGTGAACGGGACAGCAGATGTCAGGAAATACGCCCAATATTTTCACCCTTGCCGGTGATCGAACCACGGACACTATGTGTGAAGCAAGAGCGTTGCCTACCAGGCCACGGGACACCTTGCCAGGCCACGGGACACCTTGCCAGGCCACGGGACACCTTGCCAGGCCACGGGACACCTTGCCAGACCACGGGACACCTTGCCAGGCCACGGGACACCTTGCCAGGCCACGGGACACCTTGCCAGACCACGGGACACCTTACCAGGCCACGGGACACCTTGCCAGACCACGGGACACCTTGCCAGGCCACGGGACACCTTGCCAGGCCACGGGACACCTTGCCAGGCCACGGACACCTTGCCAGACCACGGGACACCTTGCCAGGCCACGGGACACCTTGCCAGGCCACGGACACCTTGCCAGGCCACGGGACACCTTGCCAGGCCACGGGACACCTTGCCAGACCACGGGACACCTTGCCAGGCCACGGGACACCTTGCCAGGCCACGGGACACCTTGCCAGGCCACGGGACACCTTGCCAGACCACGGGACACCTTGCCAGGCCACGGGACACCTTGCCAGGCCACGGGACACGAAATGCAGGTCTGAGCTAAGGTCACAAACGTTAAGAACATTGAGATGTTTTCCTTGTGTCTTGGGGATTTTGAAGAGAGTAAAGAGTGCAGGTGGAAGTTCGGGAGGCAGACTCGATACACAGTTTCAATAATAAGAGTTGGGGCGATCAGGAGCTGAGTCTCGAACCTCGCGAACGAAGGATAAACAAGGCGAGTACGCCCTTAAATGGAGATAAATAAAGTCTTCTGTCTGTTCATTAATGGATGATGAACGAGATGAACTGTTTTGTCGCCTTAATTGCCTACTTGCTTATACTCTGTTGGCTAATGTAAATTTAACGAGGTCTTCAAAACCACTTAAATCCCTGGGACCTTATATAGCTAGTCATAAGAATGTAAGAATATTGCAACACTCGTGCAGACCTTCCGGGCCATACCAAACCCAAAACATGACACACAGATGTGTTGATAAGTTAGATACATGTGCAACAGTTACGTATCTTTATTCCGAAACGTTTCGCCTACATAGTAGGCTTCTTCAGTCGAGTATACAAGATATAGATGAATGGTTCAGAGAACCGACAAGTTATAAATTAGACACATATGCAACATTTGGGTATCTTTATTGAGGAAACGTTTCGCCACACAGTGGCTTCATCAGTCCAATACAAGAGTTAGCAGTAGCAATGTAAAGACAATGTCATCAGTCTATCACCCTTGAAGACGTAGTTTTGAGGTGGTCAGTCCATCAGCGTGGAGAAGAGTTCTGCTTCATAGTCTGCAACAATGTTCCAGACTATGGGACTGACCACCTCAAAACTACGTCTTCAATGGTGATGGACTGATTGCAACGTCTTTACATCTCTACTGCTTCTGCTCACTCTTCTGTACTCGACTGAAGAAGTCTACTGTGTGGGTGAAAAGTGTCAGTATAAAGATACATAACTGCTGCACATGTGTCTTACCAACCTGTGGGTATTGTACACTATTTTAATATTCACAGGTAGATGTGTCACGAAGAAAGCCTACACATGTTTGTACATCAGTGCTGGCATGTGTTTATAGATGTTAATATCTGCGCAAGCGTGTACAGAAGTTTGTGCATTCGTAAAATGACGTACATGGATAGGTATGTTGGACTATTATGTTTGCTAATCTCACCCTCAGTACAAGCATGTACACACGGATGTACACGTTAATATCAGTGCTAGCATGAATGTACACTTGTACATCAACACTAGCACGTCTCTCTCTCTCTGTCTCTCTCTGAGCTGTGAATCAATAAATTGATGAATACACACACACACACACACACACACACACACACACACACACACACACACACACACACACACACACACACACACACACACATACACACAAGCATTTTCTGACAAGCCTCAACCTTAAGCTAAAATATGCATATATGATACTTGAAAAAAAATATGAACATAAGAACGGGGGAGCACTACCGCAGGCCTACTGGTCCATGCTAGGCAGGTCCAACTCTCACCCACACCAACGTACAATCAACCCAACGCTTCGGGAGTTTGTTCCACTCATCCAAATCTCTATTACCAAACTAATGCTTCTGTATATCATTTCTAAATCTAAATTTTTACACTGGGACTTTAATCCCAATTTTAGATATTAAAGTAACCACGACATTGACCTTAATGACCCTCGTAAAGTCGATAGACTTGAAACCCCTTGAAACACTCTTCAGTAATGAGAGATCAAATCAGTCTTGTCTATAATATATCGCTACAAGGGGTAACTATTTTATAAAATAAAACTTTTACGATGAGTGCAACAAGTGACGGCTCCCGATAGACCTAATTAGCAAAAATAATGTCAGTTCGATTTAATTTACTTCTATCTGTTAATAATCGAGCAGTAATATACTTTAAGCACAATTATCTTTAACAGTATGCGGTGCCGTCAGCTTAAGCTTATCGTACACACATTAAGCTGAGCTACGACAGCAAGCTTAACAGGTCTGGCAACTTAAATGGTTCAAGAATCCGTGGAAAAAGTTGCGTAACTTGATGCTTCTATGTTTTTTTTAAGTGGAGGGAGAAATGGTCTTCCATGAGTCTTACAGCTGCTTCAGTTGTCTTACAGGAGTCTTACAGCTGCTTCAGTTGTCTTACAGGAGTCTTACAGCTGCTTCAGTTGTCTTACAGGAGTCTTACAGCTGCTTCAGTTGTCTTACAGGAGTCTTACAGCTGCTTCAGTTGTCTTACAGGAGTCTTACAGCTGCTTCAGTTGTCTTACAGGAGTCTTACAGCTGCTTCAGTTGTCTTACAGGAGTCTTACAGCTGCTTCAGTTGTCTTACAGGAGTCTTACAGCTGCTTCAGTTGTCTTACAGGAGTCTTACAGCTGCTTCAGTTGTCTTACAGGAGTCTTACAGCTGCTTCAGTTGTCTTACAGGAGTCTTACAGCTGCTTCAGTTGTCTTACAGGAGTCTTACAGCTGCTTCAGTTGTCTTACAGGAGTCTTACAGCTGCTTCAGTTGTCTTACAGGAGTCTTACAGCTGCTTCAGTTGTCTTACAGGAGTCTTACAGCTGCTTCAGTTGTCTTACAGGAGTCTTACAGCTGCTTCAGTTGTCTTACAGGAGTCTTACAGCTGCTTCAGTTGTCTTACAGGAGTCTTACAGCTGCTTCAGTTGTCTTCCATGATGAGTCTTACAGCTGCTTCAGTTGTCTTACAGGAGACTTACAGCTGCTTCAGTTGTCTTACAGGAGTCTTACAGCTGCTTCAGTTGTCTTACAGGAGTCTTACAGCTGCTTCAGTTGTCTTCCATGATGAGTCTTACAGCTGCTTCAGTTGTCTTCCATGATGAGTCTTGCAGCTGCTTCAGTTGTCTTCCATGATGAGTCTTACAGCTGCTTCAGTTGTCTTCCATGATGAGTCTTGCAGCTGCTTCAGTTGTCTTACATGATGAGTCTTGCAGCTGCTTCAGTTGTCTTACATGATGAGTCTTGCAGCTGCTTCAGTTGTCTTACAGGAGTCTTACAGATGCTTCAGTTGTCTTACAGGAGTCTTACAGATGCTTCAGTTGTCTTACAGGAGTCTTACAGATGCTTCAGTTGTCTTACAGGAGTCTTACAGATGCTTCAGTTGTCTTACAGGAGTCTTGCAGTGCTTCAGTTGTCTTACAGGAGTCTTGCAGCTGCTTCAGTTGTCTTACAGGAGTCTTACAGATGCTTCAGTTGTCTTACAGGAGTCTTACAGATGCTTCAGTTGTCTTACAGGAGTCTTACAGATGCTTCAGTTGTCTTCCATGATGAGTCTTGCAGCTGCTTCAGGGGCTTTTGGCTGAAATTCAGTAATATCATAAGGCGTATTTTGTGGAGCAGCACCTAGGGAAAGGGAGGCAATCTGGTTTGATCCGATTGAGAGAAGAATAGGCCTAAACTACATTTTATCAAGAGCCCTTCAACGGGGGGAGGGGAAGTCCAGGAACCAACCCCCTTTTTTTCCCTATCTCCTAAATGAGGAATTAGACACACATGCAACATCTGTTGCACATGTGTCTAATTCCTCACCTTGCAGGTGTTTAGATCTAAATGGCCCAGAGGCTAACTGCCCTATTATCTTCACAAGTCATAAGACTTCCTTCTCAGTAAAGAGTCAGAGAAGAATGAGAGTCTTACTCAAATGAAGTCACCAACGAACGTGATGTTCTGAAATTGTAAGAGAGGACAACCCTGATATCATGGCTATTACAGAAACAAGCACAAGCACATACACACACACACACACACAGTATTACAGAGTAAGGTATGCGTGTCACGTTGAATAACTATAAATCTGGGCTAGTACTAAGTTCACCAACTTTGAATTACGGAAGCGCAATCAAGTCCTGAACACGGCCAAGCTTATTTTCAATGGGAATTGGTTTGTAGCGAAAAAAAATATATAACAATCATATTCAAATCATTCCTTAATATCCCTAATAGTCAATTTGCATTTAATTCTAGGCAATCGTTCAAAAAGGTCAAAGAAATCACAGTCATTACTCAGCTGGAAGTAACAGTTACCTTGCCAGAGAAAAGAATACCGACATCGGTAGCGGCGGATATTACGTTGATCTCGGGAAGAAATTGATACCTACCTTTACTTTTCGTCTGTGAATGACAGTCATTCCAGGTCCCTGCCGGCCAGTGGCAGGTCTTGCTATTACATACCTTTTGCTCTGGGCTTCCCATCCCGGTAAAATATGGCTTTTATAACCTTTAGAGCCAAATTTGAGAGAGATGTCGCTGGTAGAGCGATTCGATCGTCCACAAGAGCCTTCTTTACCGTTTATATACATCGTAATCGGTGAGCCGCAAGAATTTCCCAGAATAATACCCAATTGTAATTTACTTATTCAAATTAAATACCATGAACATCTATAGAGAGATTAATGATTATGAAATATTAACGACTCACTTGCCATGAGTTCGAACCCCACCTGTTCCGTGGGTTCTTTGTAATCGTCTCCTTACAATTTCGTGAGTCGTTAGGAAATATCTCCTTCCACAGTTCTTGAAAACGTAAACTCTGGTCTAAAAGCAACATTTCGATGTTTTTTTTACTTAGGCACAGCAATATTGGTCGAAAAGTGCAGCGCTTTGCAGAACTAAAAAGTAGAAGAGAAACATCTGAGGAAACCTGACATGACCCCCAGATGACCTCACTGCTGACCTTCACTGCTGACCTCACTCACATGTACCTTGACCATATAAAATGTGCTTCTTGCATCCGGTATATAGGAAGGAACAAGGTCCCAGGACCGAAACGTTCCCTAATAAATGCTTTAAGTCTTGGTTCACGTCTCTCTTTTCTCTACTCTGAACACTTTAGTAACTGGTTTGTTAGGTGTATATATATATATATATATATACACCTAACAAACCAGTTACTAAATTATTTTTGTTCATTTTTATTTTATTTTTCGTTGCATTAATAATAAATGCTATAACAGCCTGTTTTTTAACTTGTGAACTGAAGCTGAAATGTGGGAGACTTGTATTATTTTCTGAAGCCACACGGGTCAGCCCTCCTGAATTATACGATCGAGTATATAACTCGACCAGCCATTATAGAGATATTCGCTCGGCTGATAAGTGCCAGTGATCTCTGTGGCCTGATATGTGGGAGATGCGTTCCACGAGATAGGCAAGCATCTTTTATTGTGGGGGTCTCGAGATGAACATACGCGTTAGAGCGCTTCCAGTATTACTATCATCACAGAGTTTAACCAAGGTGCATGACGCGGCCACGACTCTGTAACACTGACTGCCTCCTATCTGCTTTTTTCCTCCCTCCGGTCTTATGTGAGTGTGCTGGAGAGCTTTCATTGAGCTTATTTTGTTGAGGGTGAAATTGTTACTGAACAGTTATAGTGGATGCTGTCATTTTGGAGTTGTGGAGTTGCTCACGCAACTATTTTAAGATGACTGTCTGTGTCATGCTAAGAGTATGTTATATTTTATTCGGCGGATGTCACGCATCCATATAGGCTGCCTCCCGACCAGCGAACCAGGGGCTAAGGGTTTAACGATCTAAGAGACCCCGTCGTTATACCAGTACCTAAGTTGAACCAGCCAACATGGAATTTCACCAAAGCTGTGAAGCGATGTGGTACACTCGTGAAAACAACCTTGACAGACTTACCTATACTGCTGGTCGTTCACGGTTCCCTGCGTGAACTGTACATAGGCTAAATATAATTCAGCTATTCTCTGTTGTCTCTTTTGCTTGTTCCCAAATGGTAATCGCATTACGGCCAGGTGTGCAGGCCATATCTACACCTGTGTACGTAATACTTCCTGTTATTGTCAGGGATTAGCTGGATGCAACGTTGCTGACAGATAAAACTAAACTTGGTGCGTTCTCTGTTAGAACATAAGAAAGGAGGAGCACAGCAGCAGGCCTACTGGCCCATACTTGGCAGGTCTCAAAGCCAAATCCACTAACAAGGAATAAGCTTTGATAACCCTATTAACTCGTGTCCCTGTTGAGAGTATGTGCTGAACGTTTCCTGCAGCCAGTGATGAAGTGTTGAGGGGGGTGCAGTAAGACCTGTGTAAGATATTCACACACCTCCTCGGGGAAGTCTGGGCTGGATATCTACACGCCTCAGATAGCCTCTCGCCATACACCTTTTGGCATTTTTTGTATGCAGATTTTCTTTCCACTTTCAGTAGGAGTGTATCCCTGTCCGTGTGGAGTAGCAGGTCAAGGACGGGGAACTGGTTGCCTTTCTTCTCCCGCACCTTTCTCTCTTCTCCCACACCTTTCTCTCTTCTCCCGCACCTTTCTCTCTTCTCCCACACATAGGACAAAGAAATTTATGACGACGTTTTTGTCCGACTTGCACCATTGACTAGTCACACTAACACACGAAGGAAATGGAGCAAGTATTATGGCTCCATTTGTTTCAACTGAGGTAATAGGCATTATGGGCCAGGTAGTAATAATTTCATTTTCTGGCGCAAAAAATTATATAATCACTTGAGTTGTAACTTTAGGAGATATTTTTTTAAAATTATTACGTACTAGTTATAAGCCAATCAAATTCAATCTCATATATGTATTTTATTTCTTGATGACATAGACACATTGTGTTGTCTGCTTGACCCCGGGGAGCAACCCACTCTGTTCTATCTAATCTATTCTATTGTGTGCGCGTGTCTGTGTATATGTGTGTATTTTATTTTGTGCCGTGTGACCTTGTAGGTCAGACTGTCTTTAAAATCTTACATCTTCCTTTCTTGCTTCAACCTGAAGACCTCAGTGGCTGCGTCAGAGAGTTCTTCCTGCCGCTGTGTGACCTCTGAGGTAGCCATCAACCGTAGATGTCAGGGAAAGGTATAGCACCTTTCTTCAGAGTTACAATCATACACTCATCACGTCCTTCCTTGCAATGTTAAACTCTCGTAGCAGAATAGTAGACAACGTGTTGTATTATCTGTATAATACACACACACACAGGGATGTTAGGAAGTATTTCTTCAGTCACAGAGTTGTCAGGAAGTGGAATAGTCTGGAAAGTGATGTAGTGGAGGCAGGAACCATACATAGTTTTAAGACGAGGTTTGATAAAGCTCATGGAGCAGGGAGAGAGAGGACCTAGTAGCAATCAGTGAAGAGGCGGGGCCAGGAGCTATGAATCGACCCCTGCAACCACAAATAGGTGAGTACACACATACACACACACACACACACACACACACACACACACACGAGAATAAATTAGATAGAACAGAGTGGGTTGCTCCCTGGGGTCAGCAGACAACACAATGTGTCTGTCATCAAGAAATAAAGTACAGATATGAGATTACATAAATGCTGATTAATGTAAATGCTATAATGAAGGTGAGGCGAGCCTCTGGTATGTCAACAATACCTCGCTCAGTGAACATTCACGTCGTTTACACAACCAGAAAAAAAAACATTTTTAGGAAATTTACACATTCCCATTCGTGACCTTTTTTTGTGGTATAGGGAAGGCATGTAGAGTTAGTATTAATTCCACTGGAAGATAAAGGTACAATTGACCAAAAGAAGGGAACTACAATGTAACTTTACATACAATAAAGTTACTGTCGTCTGGTAAACTTGGACTCATCCCCCAATCTTAATTTTATATTATTATTACCTTACTACACTTTCTATATATCCGATTTTTAGGTTCGAGTGTCACTCGAAATATTATCTTTAGCGGATAACATTGATTACCACTGACGACCAATAACACCTGGAGGCGAGTCTGAAGGTAGACTACCTGACGAGACTAAAGGAGTAGTATGCTACAACACCAACGTTAATAATTGTGCGAAACACTGGAGACTCGATCCTCCGACCTACCAGAACAGGGGCAGTGTCGTCTAGAACCTGACATAACAACGTTACCGGGGCTTTCTGAGTGGTCTTTCAGGCTTAGTAAAAACACAGCTCATGCTTTGGGAGGATGAGTTGGTGTACCTCACTATTCCCTCCATCATTCCCTCCCTCCCTTCCCCCCTCCCTCCCTCCCTCTTCAACACCGCCCCGTTCACTTCCTCTCGGAAAAAAATTTAAATAAGAAATTACTCCAAAATACAAAAGATACTATAAAAGGTTACGACTGCCATTTTGAAAGCATAAACGAGTGTTTTCTTCTTTGAGAATAGACCGCGAGTGTTGTGGGAAGGTGAGGGAGGGGGAGGTCTGATGGGGGAGTATGTTGTGCTAATATCATGGATCTTCCTTCCTCAGTCACGACCATCATGGTGCACACACACACACACATACACTAGGCCAGCCCATAGGCTGAAAATTAGACACATGTGCAACATCTGGGTATCTTTATTGTAGACGTTTCGCCCTCCAGTGGCTTTATCAACGCAAATTAGGGGACATAATTGGAAGACACTAGAACTATATACAACAAATGAGGTAATCAGTCCCTCAGCCTTGGAGTTGGTGAAGAGTCTGAACAGACGAAGGAAGAAAAGAAGGAAGGAAAGAAGGAAGGAAAGTAAAAACAAGAATGAAAGAAGGGGATAGAGGAAAAGATGGCCGACGCCCTCACACCAGTCCCATAATAACAGTGCAAAATTAGAGAACATAATTGGCAAACCTTAATTTTCAAACTGGGCATTTACTGCAGGAGAAATAGATGGCCGTAAATCATAATAATAGTTTTAGTTAGACGTGGAGCAAAAAGAACAGAAAAACTGTGGGCCGAAGCATTTTAAGTGTTCTGTGGAACACTTTTAAGTTGTTGTTTTTTAGTTCCTCACTTCCTTACATTAGTTTTTATTCTGTGTTCTTTTTTTTCTTTTTTTTTGGGGGGGGGAGGAATTTGAACAGTCGGGTTACCCCGTGTGAGATATTGTTGCTACCTTGTGTACTCACCTAATTTTGGTTGCAGGGGTTGAGACATAGCTCCTGGCTTGTGTGTGTGTATGATACTACCCTGTGTGCGCGCGCGTGCGCATGATGCTATCGTGATAGTACCATCACTAACCTGACCCATTTGGTCAAATTCTTAAGTAAGGAAGTTGAGGACTGTCTAAAAGCGACCTTTTACCAAAATACGAAAAAGAGAACATCAGTGTTCTTTTGCTCACAAACAAGAATATACCTCTGGCATATTCTTGTTTGTTTACCTTTTTTGATAATTCAGACTGATTTTTCTGTGTTTGTTTTCTTATAACATTAAGGTTGTTTCCTGAGAATAAATTATTTCTATTGATATTTTCACCGAGATGTTGATAATTTTGCAGTGCCATAAATATGTTTAGAAGAAAAAGGCACAATAACGTGACTGGAACGACAACGACGACGTTTCGGTCCGACTTGAACCATTCACAAAGAACTCAAGCACGTATAAACGTTCATAAACATACATAAGCACCTACGGATAATTTACCCACGACAATAAATGCATTACACCTAAAAATGGACTATCTAATGTGCGTTTCAACGCACAAACAGTGAGTTCCAGTCGCACTCTTGATTACCGAATGCTTCAACACGGACAGACAGACATAAACACGGACAAACACGCGGAAGCACACATCTACTCGCCAACAACAAGTTGGACAGACGTCCTGCCAAATAATAAGGGGAAATATAATTCTAATACACTACACGGTGCGGGCGGCTGCGTGTTGCAGATTTCATTATAGATCTCGGCTCCTCTTACCTGTTACATTAAGATACATCTCTCGGCCATCCCCTGTCACTACTCCTATCTACTCCTCCCTGCCACTATTCCCCTGCCACTACCCTCCCTTCCCTGCCACTGTCTCTACTACTATCCTCTGCCATGGCTTCCCAAACACCCTTCTGTCTACTTGGGTCAATCTAGCAAGTGGTTGTGGGATGGTCGAGGGGGATGCAACAAGTGGTGGAGTAGTCGAGGGGATGCAACAAGTGGTCAAATTTAAGTGGGCCATGAAGAGTAAGAGGAAAAAGGTAGATGTGAAATAGGCAAGAATCAAGTGAGCAGCTTTCCTGTTATTATAAATAAATTTCTCGATTATCTGTGAAATGGCAAAGTGGTGCGTCCAAGTGGATAGTAAGTGGCTGTATAAAGATAAAAAAAAGTGGTTAAATAAAAATGGGGTAGTATAAGTTGTTAAGTGGCAAGCCAAAGTGGCAGGGAAGTTAGCAACAGCTAGTAACAGCAACAGCTAGTAACAGCTAGTAACAGTTAGCAACAGCTAGTAATGCGAGGACGAGGGTAAACAAGTGGTAAGTGGCCCTTCAAGTGATTAAGTGACCATTTTCAACTTACAAACTGAAGATAAAAACAGATGACATTTCGGTTGGAGACATTAATAACGGTCCAATAACTGACCGAAAGGTCATCTAGTTTCATAGTCGGTTAAAGAGTTAGTTGTGAATTGTTCCAGTTAAGGTATTGTAATTTTAGTGCAATGAACTGATGAGCTAACAAAACAGCAAGTTAGGGCATGAAGGAGTTAGTTGAGCAGATGAGTAGCTGGGTTAATAATCGGGGGACCAGAGATTGCTGTGGCCAGTTAGCTAAACGATGGGAAGTTAGCAGTTTAAAAAGTACAACTGGGTATTAATATCTTGATCTCTAACAGCAAGATTAAGGTCGTTAAACTATAGTGGAAATAATGCTATTTTTAATGAGACTTTTATGTGAGCCATTATTTTTAGTAAGAAGGGTAAGCCATAAATTAGTCTGTGTTTTGTCTAGATTTAATGTTAGTTAATAGATCGACTTACGTACTAAGGTTGAAAGGGGCAATGACAAGTATAACAAGTAAAAAATAAAAAGCCCAAAAATCAATGGAATATTATACCGATAAGTTGAATAATTAGACACAATGAAAATACCCAGTTGCTGTCCATGTGTTTAACCTTCCTTGCCGTCTCTCTCTCTAGGTAGGTAGGTGAGACAAAAACTGTGTTCACACTGAAGCCTGGTCATAGACCTGGCCTCGGGGGCGTTGACCCCCGGAACCCTCTCCAGGTATACAGTGCCTCCTTGCGGCGTCTGCTCTACAGAGTAGAGCAGACTAGAGAAACATCTTTTACTCCTCATATGGTTGCAGTTACACACTTGTTTTTTACTCTGAGTTTGAGGTAAACGCCTTAAACCACTCGTATGTAAATTTTATCTAATTTGACTACTAAATGGACATAGTTAACTATGCACTTCATAGCCTAACATTCCAGTTACCCCCAAAAAAAAAAGCATTCGCCATTCTTTCCCCGTTTTTTGTCAATCCAAAGATCCGCAAAGATACTGAATGGAAAATGAAATACAATACTCAAGGTCTGAATCGCTATCGCTCGGGCGGCGCCTGCCTCCTGACTATCAACAAAAACTTTTCGCATTTCTTCATTGGCCGGTCACCACGGCTGATTTAAGCAGTCATGTTTCATTAGAGTCGTATTAAAATCAATTTTCCCACAGGGTTTCGTGCGAGCTTTCGTAAATCGTCGCTCGGAGGCGGCCCTCGCCCTCCGCCTCCCTCACACAGATACGTGGAAGTTAGAACACATCACCATAGTAGTTACGGAGGAACTCCGGTTCCTCTTCCATCGTGAGTTCCAGTGGAGGGAAATGATGTTCGATACCAACACGATGGTACAAGAGACCCGAATGCATTATGTGAATATTAGCGACGTTTCGCCCACACAGAGGGTCTTCTCGAGTCACAAGCGTCGACAATACTGCATAAATATTTTTTTTTAGTCATGGTTTCAATTATTTGACTCCTATAAAGAGGACTTACAAAACTAGAAACACACACACACACACACACACACACACACCGCGCGCACTCACGCACACACACGCAGTTACTCAAATACATGGCTAAGCTAAGTGATATTAAGGAATTTCAATTACAAAGATACTGATTGGAAGAATTAACACAACACAGAGAACATGGAGGAGAAAGCTTCTTCTGTCAGTGATGCAATGCAGAACTTTCGTAGACAACTTGTTGCAGAACCGATGAGATGGGAGACCCCGGCAAGAGTGGGAGACCCCGGCAAGAGTGGGAGACCCCGGCAAGAGTGGGAGACCCCGGCAAGAGTGGGAGACCCCGGCAAGAGTGGGAGACCCCGGCAAGAGTGGGAGACCCCGGCAAGAGTGGGAGACCCCGGCAAGAGTGGGAGACCCCGGCAAGAGTGGGAGACCCCGGCAAGATTCACAGACCCCGGCAAGAGTGACAACCCCTGGCACGGCTGTACAGTGTTTTCACCTCCAGTGAAACTGACATAGAAGAAAACTAAATACGAAAAAAAAAATTCGAAATAGACATATCAGCTAAGGCAAACGTAAAACAAAGGAGAACACGAGAAGAGGCAGAAGACAGGTAATAGAAGATTGACAGAACTGTGAAAATAGTAGATGAGGAATGGGTTCGAGAACTTGGGTCGCAGGGCACCTGCACAGGCCAACAGTTGCTAGAATCTGGCACTAGTTACCAGGGTTGAAAATTTGAAGCCGATCGGATGAGGCGTTCTCGTGTTATGAGCAACATGACTGACGAAGGTAAATCTAAGAGAATGTGAAGTACTGTAACAATTATTGAAGAACTGAAGATACTGCTGTTAAAACTGACCGAAATAAAACATTGAAGATATTTTTATGAAATGCTAAAGTAGAAGATCAAGGCAAGGAGGGATGGGGGGCTCAGGTTGTCTTCACCTAGACCATATGAAAGATTTTGAGTCACCTTCTTCTTCTTCTTCTTCTTCTTCTTAAGAAGTTCACTTGGCCACCTCAGATGATCTTCATAACACGAGTCAAAATAATAATACTTCTTGAGTTGTACAAGATATCTGGCGTCAATGATACACACACACACACACACGAATATATTATATATATATATATATATATATATATATATATATATATATATATATACTCCA
Organism: Cherax destructor; assembly: GCA_009830355.1. Lineage (NCBI taxonomy): Eukaryota > Metazoa > Arthropoda > Malacostraca > Decapoda > Parastacidae > Cherax > Cherax destructor. Next base: position 527,209 of record WNWK01000119.1, read on the forward strand.
CACCCCTTATATATTTTATATGCTGGTGCTACAGGGTAGATAGAGAGAGAGAGAGAGGCACAGTATCTCCCCCTCAACCACTCTCTAATGGATCAGTGTAGCACAGATCAACCATTACACACTCTAATAGGTTATAGCTTAACAGCACATTGTCATTAACTTGTTTTTCTGATACAATCATTATAGGCATTTTTGGTCCTCAGTGTTTCAGAGCCACGACATGTGTAGCTCACCTGAACCTGCCTCCGGTACATTATTATTATTATTAGTATTAGTATTATTATTATGTATTGTGGGGATATAATATTAGAGTTCTTGGTTCATTGATGTATGCTGGCATGAATGAAATATACATTAAGGAATGGCAGGTAGCATACATTGTTCTTACGTATGAGAGGAAGAGGATCCAGAATGCAAATGTTAGTGGTATAGTACACAGGGCATATAGTATAGAGTATATAGGGTAAAGTGTACGGAAGATTGATTACAAAAAGAGTTTGAAAATTGAAAAAATCATCAAAATTTTAACTTTAAAGCAATTTTTAAATAAGGGTCGTGCCATTTATGGACTGCAAAAGGCATAGGATAAAGATGTTACAAATGTGTGGGAAAGGTGTCTGGAAGCGTTTTTATGAGGAGTATCAGGGTATATAGAATAGAAAGAGAATATATTGCAGTATAACCGGACCGTCGACAGGTATGCGTGATGCCACCGTGGTTGCTTAATGCATTTGATGAGTGTAAAAGATATATTTTCTATAGAGTATTGTTTAGAGGCGAGTTAAAACAATACATTATTAATGTGATGGTAAGTGGAGTTGCCAAAGTTGCATTTAGCAGATGACACAGTGTTTTTGGGAGATTCGGAAGGAAGATTGCAGAGTTGAACGGAGGAGTGTGGAGGAAGAGTGGGCAAAAGAAGTTGAAAATAAACATTAAACAGAAGAAAGTGATGAGCATAAGAAATCTAGGTAATATAATCCCGGACGTCAGGTGGAAGAGAAGGAGAAAGAAAGTGAATGTATTTGGATATATGGAAATGGATGTTTCAGGAAATGAGTCTGTGATGATGCATATCATAAAACAGATTAAGGGAAATAAAATATCTGGAGTCAGGGGGGGGGAAATAAAAATAAAGAACTTAATTCAGGTTATTTGAGTATTGCAGTGTGAAGGAGGTTGGCAACAGTGGAAATGTGGTGAGTGTTGCAGTGTGGAGGAGGTTGGCAATAGTGGAAATGTGGTGTTTTAGACAAATTTGTTGTAATATGCGAATAAGAAATAAGTGACATAATTCAGAAGACGAGAAGGAGTTTCTTCCTTGACGATTTAGTCATGTAGAAAGGATGGAACAAGATAGATTAACCAAGATGTGGCACCGAACTGGAGTGAATACAAAGAGGAGTAGAACGACTTAGTGTTAGAATGAGGCTGAGAAAAAGGTTTCAAGAAGTATTTGTCTCAACTATTAAAATGTCCATGAAATTTTAAGCGTGAAGAAATGTACTAAGGAAAATTAGTGTGAAATTGACTACCCAGATTGAAGAAAATTTTAAACCCTTTGCCATTCTTATAGTTCTAACAGGACTCCGATCATTTCTGAAGCCCAATCATGAAGCCTGAAATACATTAAGGTGCCTCTAGCCAATGGTAGAAGTCTTTGCCTTCCTCAGTGAGCCAATCAAAGACTCATTAACCTTCCCGGGGAGAGTCAGGAGACGAGATGTGAGGCAGTGTAATTCTAGATTTGGGACTCGCTGGTTTGCAATCGCTCGTAAGTAGAAATAATGACTGAACTATCAAAATTTCATAAAAAAAAAAACTTATGAAAGATAAGGCACAAGTTATAGGAATAAAAGAGTCTTAGAAAGTTCAGGTCTATAACATGCTTGAAGCACATCCAAATCCCTCCATTATTTCGATGACGTAACGTTAAAGGGAAGGCATGAGCGAGTGTCAGATGTGAGTGGAAGCCAGTAATTTCAAGGATTCCACGTGTTGTTGGAGTTTGAACAAGGTAATAAGTATTAATGGCTTTGTGTGAACTACACATCATTTATATAACAATGCATTTTAGTCCAGAGAGAGAGAGAGAGAGAGAGAGAGAGAGAGAGAGAGAGAGAGAGAGAGAGAGGCAGGCAGGCAGGCAGGCAGGCAGGCAGGCAGGCAGAGGCAGAGGCAGACAGCCAAAGAATTACGAAGGAAATCATTATAGAGCTGGCCGGTGGTGGTGTGGGTGTGTACCATTAACACAGAAGCAACATAAAAGAATCCGCCCATCCTGGGAGCTTCATAATCACCGCTAATGGTGTGTAAGTGCCCCAGCCTTCGCAGGGTATTAGCAGAATCACGTTCTTTACCGCCGGATTTACTCTCCTAATTCCACTCATTTAAGAGTTTTAATTCTTCGTGTGCGGTCGACATCTGGTGTAAACACTGACCCCGAATCCCTGCCACGCTGGCCCTATCCTTCGAAAAAATTTGCCTTTAGGATTTAAGCATTTTCTGGTTAAAGCCAAATAATTTCGCATTGCCAGCAAAAGTCATAGGCATTAAGCCCTTTCATGCCGAGAAAAGAAATTACATACCATGATATTAATGTAAGTGAGAAGTAAAGTCGAGAATGAAGGGATGCGGAGGCGGGCAGCTCACACGTCAGATGATAATTGTTTGAATAGTTCTTTGTCGTGGTGGCGGCTACAGGACGCGCTTAATTACATTCCCGGTAAACAGCGCATTTGTTAAGCAATGAAATACTGACATATATATATATATATATATATATATATATATATATATATATATATATATATATATATATATATATATATATATATATATATGTATCTGAGAGATATTAGGCTAAAGAAGAGAAGGGATAGTTTTGATATTAAATGATCAACTAAGAAAGGAGGAAAGAGCGAGAGAGGAATATAAGTGCCAAGATTTAAGAATTGCATGAATTAGAGTAAAAGTAGGATGTGAGAAGTGGGTTATAGAATGTTTTTACGCACCTACGGGCAAAAAGAGTATAAGCAAGAGAGATTTTGAAAGGTGTTAGTTAAGGTCATGTTTAGGAAGTTTTGAACCGAGAGAATAATTATTATGGGGGACCTCGACACTAACGTACACGAGTATATTGTAGAGGGTGGCGTAGATAAGTTATCAGTGCCACGGATAAGTGATAATGGGAGGACCTCTAACTAAATTATACGTAGAAAGAGGTTTGGTAATAAGTAATATTTTAAGAGAAAGAAAATAAATACGTTTACGAGTTATGATATAGTGTGCCGTGGTAGCAGTGAGTTAGGCTGTATTTGTAGATATGAAAGATGATGGGTGATGTTTTTTTCCCTCTTCATCTTTCTCTTATTTCTCCTCTACCTCTTCTTCTTTACTCTGGCGGACAGGAGAAGGACAATGTACAACACAAATGACCTTTTAGTACCTAACGACTTGCCATCAGTTGCATCTTCCACCGAGCAAATTGTTCAGCATTACACATGACTGTTTCCTCGCGTGCACGTGACTGTTTCTTCGCGTGCACGTGACTGTTTCTTCGCGTGCACATCAGTCAAAACAACAGCCTGAACGTCAGCACCCTCAAGCACCCGTCTTAACAGACGTCTTAATTCACGTCTGTGCCATCCTCAGCACACCTGTCTGTGAAGCTCGTTTTAGGTCACCTGTCTGTGCCTTCTCAGACATAACAGGAGTAGATACAGCTGCCCTAGACATAACTACAGTGGATATAATAGCAGTAGACATAACTACAGTAGATATAACAATAAAAGTAGACATAACGGCGGTAGACGTAGTAGACATAACAGCAGAAGACACGACCTCGACAAATAAAACAGCACGAGTTAACAAAAGCAGTAAATCCATACACGCCAACAAAAGAAAACAAGAAAATAAAATCGGCATTAAATAAAGAGAGACCAAGACACTTAAATCTGCAACAAAACCCAACAACAGAGGATGACAGTCAGTGCCTTCCCTCACTTACAACAAACAAAACAAAAAACAATTACCCTCATATGTCATACCCATCCACAACAAATACACCAGCAAATAAAGCCAACAAAGAACACAAATACAGAAGCATATGCAGGTGTCAAAAACCACTTTTTTGCAAAAATGCAGAAACTGATAACGTGTGTGTACGTACTCACCTAATCGTGGTTGCAGGGGTCGATTCATAGCTCTTGGCCCCCTCCTCTTCACTGTGTGTGTATGCGTATTGTCCTCTCGCATTATTATATTTCCATGGCGAAGCGCTAAACCCTCATGGGGGGGATCATGCAACTCCCGAGAAACGGGAGGACAACAGGGATGGGGGGGGGAGTGTAGCTCATTTACCTTGGATCAGAAGCACTTCGCCGGCCAAAAAAAAAAAAAAAAAGCTTCGTACTTGTGACTAGTTGTAATCTCCAGATTTAAACCCTATAAACCCATAAGATAATTGGGTTTAAATCCGGAGTTATTAAACCTCTCTATCACTTGTTCCCCACCAGTCAAGAATACCTGGCTTGTGGTACCTACTTTAGCAGGGGCCGAGGTATACCACTCAGTATACATACACTGAGTGGTATACCTCTCGCTATATATACGCTGACAGGTACACCCCTTCTGGTGTACATGTACAACGGGGGAATGGTCGCGTACACGCACACACACACACACACACACACACACACACACACACACATGTATATAGGTGACTACACATACACATTATAAATGCACTCATACACTTACATAAATGCCTTTGATTAGTTTAAATTCCATTGCATGCCAACGGCCTTGTTACTTGTGTGTGTGTGCGTGTGTGCGTGCGCGCGCGCGTGTGTGTGTAGGTGCTACCAGCATTGCAACACACACAAGCAGATGGGCAGCGAAGCCTGCAGTAATATTAAACAGTAATCAGCTGTACTTGACTTATTTATTATAAGGAGTTCTCTCTCTCTCTCTCTCTCTCTCTCTCTCTCTCTCTCTCTCTCTCTCTCTCTCTCTCTCACACACACAATGCTCTTTTCCTAATTCAACTCATTTGAAACTTAATTCTTGCAATTGCTTTATTGCAGGTTACGAACGTATACTTTATTTAATGTGTGAAGGTGTTTCCATCTCTGAGTCGTCGTACCTTGATGGGAAACTGCCGATGAGGTCAAAAAAATATAATGTTAAGCAACGTACTGTACGTGTAAGGACCCACAAGAAGTAAACCAAAAACCACTTTAAACAAGGACAAAAATATTTTATGACGTTTCACCAAGAGAGGACAATGTTTCACCCGCAGTGTGACTTTACCGAGTACATGGTAAAGCAAACCTGTGGGCGAAACGTCGGCTGTGGGCCAGAGCTTCCTTCTCTAATGAATAACGTGAGGTGTCCTCGTCGATGCTGTTATATTCATAGAAACGGTAAACCTGGAAGGGTTACTCAGCGTTGCTGGTGTCCTCATGAAGAGTGTAGCTAGAATAAAATTGAGAATGGTTGCCCGTCTTGTGGTACAACCGCTATCGTCACGAATGTTGAAGGCTCAATTGAAATGACAAGTTGCACCTGGCTTGGTATGGGTGAAGAAGAGGATGATTTTTTTTCGGGGTATTAACCGGGCGGTTTAGTAAGCCAGGATTACTTGTTAAGCCAGTCAGATGACATGGCTTTATTTCTGGGTGCGACCCACACCAGTCGGTTAACACCCAGGGACCTACTTACTGCTAGTTGAACAGTGGCAGGAGGTGTAAGGAAACATCAACGTTTCCACTCGGCCGTGGATTGAACCCCGGTCCCTCAGTGTGTGAGCCGAGGCCGCTACCAACTGAGCCCAGAGCATCTCACTTGAGCCACAAGGTCAGATATTAGTCGCCATCTCGGCCATCTAACTTATCCAGAGGATAGATATGGGTTTTAACTAGGAAGCCCAAGGCAGTGGTGCATACTCAATTTACTGGCTACGTTGCTTACAAAATTCACCAGTTATCTTCACAGTCATTACCGCTTCAGATTTCTCCCTCGAGTTGTTATCAAATTCACTGTTGAATGTTAAATACCTTGCATTACCCGTCACAGCAGCGCCAGTAGTAATTGGTGTGTCTAAAAGTAATAGAAATACTAGTCTCCTCTAGCTAGGTGAAATGTCACTTGGCTCAGAAAGGAAGGGATCCGGGCTCGATTTCATAGCAGGGCAAGATGTGTTGTCAAGTGTCCTTACACCTGGTGCCCTTGTTCACCTATTAATAAGCAGGTACCTTGGCTTAACTCGGCCATTATGTGTGGTGTTCTGGGGTATGGCAGTGTGCAATACATATGTCTGAATGAGCCGAGGTAAAATAACTGTTTTTGCCTGAAAACTCTATATGTCTGGGAATCTTGACCGCCTCAGGAGCAGTATCGAGTCCTGCTGACTACTATCTTTCTCTGTATATACCCGCTTGTTTCTGCGTGGTGCATTGATACAAACGTATGTTAAGAGTGCCATCGTCTGGGTAGGCCTGGTATACGGGGAGGAGATACAGTAAGACATAAAGGTATACAAGAGCAAGGGACCAAAAACACCTACTAAATGTATGTACAATCTTGACTCTTTTAAAACACTACAACAAACCTTGTTAACGGTGGTCACTCTGGAGGTGTACGTAGCTGGAGTCCTGTGGTGCCTGTACAGGAAGCCGCAGTGTCACAGCCGGTCGAAGGCACTCAGTGTCATCTACGTCTACCCACGTTAGGAAACACTTGTCCTGGTTCCTGACAAACTTTACCTAACCTAACCTACGTCTACAGAATTGATCCTGAATTTATTCACTGTCTGGTATCACCATGGAAACGATTATTTGAGCAACTGCAAATTGACAATTTCAAAACTCAAAAGGCCGGTCACATTTTAACAAGATATACGAGTATATACACAACACAAATAGTCTTACAGAATCATTGCCTCAAGAATTTTGACCAAGACTGAGAGTCGTGACAGTGGTCAGTGGTTGACATTGCTTGACCTTTCCTTATTTGATGTGAATTTGTATGTGTTTTCTTAAAGATAATTTTCTCAGTGACAAGTTGTGTGTGTGTGTGTGTGTGTGTGTGTGTGTGTGTGTGTGTGTGTGTGTGTGTGTGTGTGTGTGTAGAGAGAGAGAGAGAGAGAGAAAGAGAGAGACCTGTTCAACAGATGATGCCACCTGGTTATTGCAGTGTTTGTCTTGGCTGAGATACGGTGCAAAATACCGAGAAATGTCAAATAAAACATATGTGTAGTATTAAGATATTTTACCGATAAAACATTGCTTATGTGTCTTATTTTACATTTGTCTGGGTTTTTGATCGGCTCCCTCCTCGAATTATCATTTCTCTGGTTATTTCTAATATTTTTTTTTATTTTGGTATTTAATACTTTCTCTTTTGTAATTATCCCTGCATTTTTAATGGCAAAATATATTTTAAAATTCATTTTGCTTCCAAACTTTTTTTCAAATATCAGTATTTTTTTTTTTTTTTTTTTTTACTCAGTCCCGAGGGACAAACTTGACTATTTTTGCGAACTCAATATCCATAGGAACATCTTCAACATATTTCGTCTTCTGTAGCACACTGCCCACGAAGTAACCACATCCTTCCTCGCCTTATTCCATCTACTCTAAATTATCATAATTATATTCAACACAAATTATCCTTTCCAAATGCCTGTTAAGAAGCATTGCATTACCTCAATATTACACACCGCCTCGTTCTGGCAAAGAGAGGGGGGATTGGAGAAGAAAGGGGGAGAAAGAGAGGGGAGGTAGTGGTGAAGAGGAGATGGGGAGAGGAGCTATTTGACTGGGCATCGAGAAAGAGGGAGAGACAGAGGGAGAGAGAGAGAGGGAAGGGGAGAGGAACTATATGACTGGAGTAAAAGCTCTTGTTTGAGAGCACCTGGCAGTAAGCGTCTTCTTGTAACTCCCAACCAGCTCACTAAACTTTATTGCCGTACACTCCCATGCTAGTTTTTACTGTCCTAAATTACGGTGGCCTCAAATTGCCGCTTTGCCAGAGCACACCTAACCGGCAATGACCCCGTGGGCATGCCGCCAACCACAGCCCCACGCACCACGGGGCTTCCTGCCACACCAGATGGGGATTTCAGACACCCTGGGGTATGAGAAGCTCAGGAGATCTTACGACCACCGAAGGAAAATAAATTTTAGAACACTAAGCTACTAAAGAATGAAAATTGATGTTAAAATCACAAGAATTTAGGAATAATATTCAGGAATATCAAAAATTCAAGGGCCTTCAACATTAGAGGGAAAATGAAAATTCCCATAAATTCACTACTCATGGAACTTTAATATTCTAAGAACTTCTTGAAGCCTTTAGAATCCTGATTCCAGGAACTTCATGATTTAAAAAAAAAATTAAAATGACTTCAAGATTCACAAAACAATTATAACATAACAGGATTCTACGATACTAACGACTCTTGGACGCTCATGACCTTATAAAAATCAAGACTGCAGGAGTGTCAAGACTCGGGGATTTTCAAGGCAGCAGAAACATCAGAACTTGAGGATCTTCATGAATCTAGGAATTTCAAGTCTTCAGAAACGTTAAGATTCCAAGAATTTCATAAGTTCAGAAATTTCAATGAGAGAGAGAGAGAGAGAGAGAGAGAGAGAGAGATTGAGAGGGAGAGTAAAGGGGCGAGTGGGACGGGTGGTTTAGTAATGTCACAGACAGGAGAGGATGAAGGTGTTAGTTGTGTGCGGAGTCCATCATTTGGCAGTGTGTATCACCCCGGGGTTAAACGCTTGAGACGGGAGACTCCATAAATTACCCTCCCGATCCGTCCTCTTGTTTTTGTTTTCACGTCCCTCAGCTAATGTCGAGTCCTGGAGAAACCTCATTAGCCGAATATTCTCTTCGTACACTAAACGCCGGACTCCATCTAAATAAAAAAATATATAAAAATCATACTGGGCAATCTTTTCGTGCTCTTCACATCAGCGGGGAAATGTACGCTTCCGAAAATTATACTATTTACTACCCGAAAAATTCTATATTCATTGCGTAATGATTCTGAAATAAAGAATAGCAGAGTAGCCCATTACACAAGACAGCCTGGGTGGTAGGAACTAGCTGGGCACAAAAAAAACAGTGCTGCTGGTGGCCACATACGAAATTGCAAATGAGAGGGTTGTGTAAGGAATAATGTACAGAAGCACTTAATGTTAGCTTGGGGACACCGCGACCACCCTGGTGGAGGCTTGTGGGCAGGCAGGGGATCATCAGCTGACGAGAAGAATTGAGAATAATGCTAATAGGTGCCTGAACAGAGTAAATAAGGAGGTAGACTACTGGGTAGGTAGGTAAATACGTTGGAAAGCAGTTGTGTGATTAGTTGGAAGCTATGATAAACAGACGGGCGTTAATTGGGAAATAAGATATTCTTAATGGTAGGCACGTAGAGTGTTAGATGGGTGTTAAGAAACAGATGGGTAGATAAACAGATAACACTGGACAATAAAACATTTGCTGCTGAATTATAAATAAGACACATGTGCAACGGCTGGGTGGCATAAATATATTCAGACGTTTTACCAACCAGTCGTTCAGGGACTGATTACCTTATCTTCCACTGTATCTTGGTATATAATCTCTGAATTGGATTAGAAAAAGTCAGTACCTGAAGGTATGTACTTATAGAGAAGATACCTGGATGTTGCACATGTCTCACAAAATCGTAACAATGCAATTGCAAACAAATTACAGAACGGGAAGGAGGTCGAACCCAGGCGCAGGCGAGTCCATAAACTCGCAGCGGAGTTTTAGGATCTGCTTGCCATAGGTTCGAGTCCCACCTGTTCTGTGATGTGTTGACTTAGAATGCTGGATCAGAATGAACACAATACGTAAAGATTTTTATTTGCAGACTTTTGATGATGATAATAATAATAATAATTTATTACATATATATTGTTCTTGAATTTTGGGTATTGCTGACGAGGTGACACCAATTAAAGAGCATACACGTACTTCAGCTGTGCAAAAAAAACTGATAATGTAATACACAAAACCTGAAACCTACGTGTACGGCCTAAACTTTGGGTATCGCTGACTGCTTAGCGGCAGTCAAACAGCATGCACATATTGCACAAGTGCAATATGTGCAATTGCAATCCTTTTTTCAACAAGCAGTACTTGAAATAATTCTTTGTTTTCTATGCAACTAAAAATCCTGTCGTTCTGGATCAATAATAACTTAATATTTAGAATCAATATAATCCAGGAAATAAAGACACAGTTACATCAGTAATAGATGAAAAGTTTAGATTAAAATGTACGTAATACGTCAGTTTCATAATAGCGGCCCAGTGGGTGTCCAGCCAGAGACCCGGGGCCTCATCTTGGTCTTGTGGAGTACTGTACTGTACTGTACTGTACTGTACTGTACTGTATTGTACTGTATTGTACTGAGACAGCTGACTCTTGAGAGCCTGGTACTGTGGGAAGATACATTAGTAAGAAGTAGGGTTATTACAGAATATTATATGAACCTTGAGATATTACCAGCCACAGTATTTACAATAGAAGGTAAAACTTGCGATTTTGGCTTAAATAGCAACGCTCATCTTGCCGAAAAAGGCAAGCGAAAATTTATGTATGCAATTATTTCGCAAAAATCATTCTGAATCTAACAAAAAAAGTATAATTCATTGTGTTTGTATATTATTAAATTATTGTAAACTTGTATAAAATATATTTATCTGGATTAGACTAAATTAAATTGCGCTTGTTATAATAAGTAAGTTTCCTAAGGTTCTTATGATACAAAATAATTAATAATTTTTATCTTCTTTCAACAAATAGGCCGTTTCCCACCAAGGCAGGGTGGCCCAAAGAGAAAAACAAAAGTTTCTCTTTTTAACTTTAGTAATGTATACAGGAGAAGGGGTTACTAGCCCCTTGCTCCCGGCATGTTAGTCGCCTCTTAAGACACGCATGGCTTACGGAGGAAGAAAATTTTAGAAAGGACTTTATTCTAAATGAGTTTTTCTAACTGACCCTTATTTATATATATTCCAGTATATATATATATATATATATATATATATATATATATATATATATATATATATATATATATATATATATATATATATATATATACACGCGGATTTATACCATGAACCAACTGGGATGCAATTCATTAAGGGTTCTTTAGAAGTCAAGAGGTAGTGAACAGTTTTAGTGGAAAGTTCAATGACTGACCGTAATCCAAACCTGGTTTAACTTTGCTATTAAACCTATAATTCAAGGATTCTAGGAGAGAGACGATGCTTCTGAGAGAAGAATATAGTAACACAAGTAGCTGTCTCAGCAATTAAGTCAAGAAAAGAGATTTCTGGGCGGCAGCGCTGAGAATGGGAAAGAAACTGGAGAATAAACGGAATTAGATGATTGAGGCGGAAAGTGTTAATTGGTTCATGGTGGTGCGAGGAAAAGGAAGACCGTAGAGCTTGGATAATTTAAACCTGCGCGGGTTAGCAGATCGGTGAGAGCTTTATAAAGCTCTGGGCAAAAGAGCTTTATACTACGATGCAGCTTACTACCAGCCATTCACGGTGAGTGGAAACGTCGGAAAGTAATATAAGAGGAGAAATGAAGGCAGGAATGCACTTATTATTGTTATTCTCTGGTATTATTTATTTCGCAACGGAAGCACAAAGAACAGTGTGATAGTTTGTCTTTCCTGGTGTTGAGAAAAAGCATTTCCCGACCACCACCAGAAGCGATATTCTCTCTTGAAAGTTCGAAAGGTCCCATTATTTACTTGGGTGTCGGAGGTAATGATGTCAGGACGCTAAGAGAAAGTTGCTTAAAAAGTATTCAAAACAGGTAACTGACAGGATTAAGAAAGTGTGGGAACATCTGTTAGACGAGGCACTCTGCCAAGTGTGGCACTCTGCCAAGTGTGGCTGTGGAAAACAAATTTGAATAACTGCCCTGTCAGTAAATACTACAATGAATCCAGTTTAAATTCATTAATAAGTAGAATTGCTCTCTGATATCATCGGTAATGGTATACAATACTGACAACTTGATAAATAAGACACATTTGTAACCCCTTGGGTATTTTTTTTTATTTGGTGAAACTTTTCGCTTGCGCAATAACCTTCTTCAGTCGACTACAGTTGCTTTCAGCGCTGTATTCCTCTATAATCAACTGAAGGAGTCTGTGGTGCAGAAGAAATGCTTCCGCTATGAAGACGCCCAAGTGTCAAACCTGAGTCTTACTCGTCAAATTTTAGACTAGTAAAAGATGTAATTTATGCAAGAGGTGGAATTCACCTTTTATTATCAAAAATGGACACTTTGTCCTTTGATAAGGACAGTCTGTGGCCTGCCTTGGGATTTAAATTAAACTGGTTTGTAAGAGAGAGCTAAAAAATAAATTTGGAAATCGTGGAAGTAACTGGGGTGTACACACACACACACACACACACACACACACACACACACACACACACACACACACACACGGACAGGCGGGGCCAGGAACTATGAATCGACCCCTGCAATTAAGATAGGGAAATACGCACACATACGAGTGTAGATTTTGTAAAATAACCATAACTGGAGGTAAATAATAGTCAAGACTGGAGACACAGGTGCACTTATAGTAAGACGGAGTCGTAGAACTTTTAAACACGAGATATGAAAAACATACAAATCTTGCAAAGAAAATAGCGAAGTGAGCAATAACGAAAGCAAAAAAAAGGGGGGGAAATCAAAGAGAAACAGTGGGAAGATACACAAGGAGGAGCATTCTCCTCTCATTCTATTATACAAATAACCAATGAGCTAAGAACAGGATTAAAGAGATAAGATCGACAGAATGCTCAGAAAATGTAAATATTATTGCATGACAGAGACTTGGTATAATTTGAAGTGTCGAGACATGCCTGTTGAATGCCACATACGAGGGCATAAATTATATACCAGAGAAAACTTGAACTGCTGCATCAAAGAAAAAAAGAAGATTTATAATGGATAAATCATTGTGAACATGGAAAATATCTTTGAGACAAAAATGTTGCAGATTGAAGACACGAAAATTTAATTAGTCCAAAATTAAAATCCCTCTGGATAACTGAATGAAATTCTTATAATGGGGATCTACAGTCCTACGACTTCCAGAGAGGTAACCCAAGACTACCATTTAAGAGAGTTTGTGACCGTGCCAACTAGAGGGAATACCCCTGCTAGACCTGGCTCTAGCAAATAAGAAAATCTTCATAAATAACCGGGAAAGCAAAGAAGAGCTTGGATCAGTGGATCACTTTCTTCAGCAGCTTCCTGTGTGGGATTCTATAGCAAGAGTCTTACTGCAGTCCAGGTCGAAATACGACCGTGTTTATGGAGAGTGTGAGTGGATGACGTCTGTTCATGAGAGGATATAATATGCTTGTTCTTCTGTGGAAGTTTCTGTATATTGTATGTGTGAGCTGGTGTTGCGTTCCTTGTTGACATGTTGAGTAAATGTTGACTGTATGTGTAGATGATATTTGTCTATGTGAGTACCGATATTGTCTTTTCAGTGTATATCTTTACGTTTTCAGTTTGACTTCCCCTCTGCCTGTTAGATTTTTCTGTTGGTCTGTTTTAGTTTTCCTGCCTTCCCGTTGGTCCCCCTGACTCAGTCTATGTCTGTCTCTCTATAAATGTCTCCAAAAATGTCTTCAAATTAAATTACTTGACCTGAATGCCAGACATTCACTGTAACTGTGTGAGTTGCCTGGCTAGACATTCAGTAATGGACGCCTCCACCGCCTCGCTCACGCCCACCTCGTGTTGAGGCCATGTTTATGATATTGGAAGTCGTTTTCAATTATGGGACAGCTTTACGTACCAACCCTCCCTGCACGGGATGCTATACACCCATCCGAATTTGAGAAACCATCGCCCTGGACTCCAGTCATTGACGTATGGGAAAAACTTTAGCGAAACGTTGCGTCGCATGGGAATTAATACGAACGTAAACAGTCTCAGCTGGATTCACTGGTAAAGGCATCAAGTGTTGAGTTCCGAGTTCACAACGCATTAAATGCATAAACATAATATACAGCGTTAATTATATGTACCCGGATTTATCAAGGCGATAAAGGCTAACTAGAACTTCAGGCGGTGTCCACATAAGCATCACGAACACCTGATTTACCGAGATGTTGCATGCAATCCGCATTTACGAGAACCCAAACACAAGACGTCTGACTTTTCATCAGGACCGCCGATGTTGCGTTTGCAAAATGCTGTTCTGTTTTAGTGTCCTATGGAAAGCTGTTGAACAATAGACTCTGGAACAGATAATACGTTCACTCATGCTACAGGGAATAACTTTTTTGCTAACATAAGTAATTATTATCTGAGAACACAATCTCACATTGGAAAGAGAAAATGGATTTTGTCAGGGGTAACACTGTGGTCTTTTGCATTATAACAAATTAAATGTGGCACAAGAACATTTATAAGCTTATATGAGAGATGTACCTATGTTTGGTTCATGTTGTGGGTGGAGGATAGTGGGTGGGGCATAGTGGGTGGAGGATAGTAATGGGTGATAAATGGTTGATATGAAGTAGGTGGTGAAGCATAAATTGTAGTTGATGAATGTTTGATGGTAGGCTGTGGGTGGTGAATAGTAGATCGTGGGTTGTGGATGGTTGACTGTGGGTTGTGGATGATTGACTGTGGGTTGGGTGATGGGTAATGATCATGTGACACAGTGACGTCCAGAATCAGACTGGGGTGTCGTTATCAGTGACAGATGGATGCAATTACCACATGTGGGCTTCCAACCTTGCCTGTTGAAAAAAGAGGAGGCTTTTACGATTGTAAAGCTGAATAACAAGTTGCCATTGACTTTACCCTCGGTGGAGTTGGATACTCTGAACTGCGCAAATGTTTTATTTATTCTGGAGCTTGAGGATATCCTCTGTGTCCAACCTGAATTTGCCAGCTCTCCTTACTTGACCAGTAATGCACCAGTTCTATGCTAATGAATAATGAATGAATTGTATGTAGATATGTAAACCTATATATCATGTATTTATATATTTGTGTATATATGTCGTGACGAATAGGTATAATTGGTCACTTAGCAAGAACTCGTTTAAAATTAAGTCCTTTCTAAAAAAAAATCTTATACGTTTTAAAGATATATTTTTTTAATTTATGTTAATGTAAAAATTAATAATTTTGTACCAGACGAACCTTAGAAAACTTGTCTAACCGTTTCATAAAAAGCGCAATTTAATTTAGCCTAATCCAAGTAAATATATTTTAGGTAAGTTTACAATAATTTAATAATAAACAAACACAATGAAATATATTTTTTCCTTCAGGTTTAGAATGATTTTTGCGAAATTTTGCATACACAAATTTTCGCTTGCCTTATTAGGCAAGAAGAGCGTTGCTATTTAAGCCAAAATCGCAAGTTTTACCTATTCGGCACCATATATATTATATAGTGTGTGTGTACAACTCCGACACTAATTAATAATAGCAGTAAAAGCAACAGCCACATCAGCTAAAATAATAGCAGTTTCTTTAAAAAAAAAGCAGTAGCCAGTTAATCTTCAACGGCAACAACGTCTGCAAAATACAGCAAGAACAAGAGCAACAGTAGTTACATCAACAGCAATAACAGCAGTCTCCGCAGCGAAAACAGCAACAGAAGCAACAGAAATAGAGCCTAATTACGAGTAATAACTGCAGAGACAGCCTCAATAACATCAGTATCAGTTGCAACAGCAACAATAACGAGGAACAGCAGGAGCAACAATAACATCAATGAGTGAAAAATGGAAAACAACTGTATCAAATGGCAGGAACAGCAAGAACAGCAGCAAAAACATAAATGACCACAGCAGCAGCAATGCGTTGGCTCTATTAGGAGCACAAACAGCCAAATTAGTTCCAGAAATATAATTAGAGCAACAGGAGAACAACAGCAGCAGCAGCAGCAGCAACAACAACACGTACGTTAGACTACATCCACCACCACCCCAATAATACTATCCTACTATCACCACAACCACTACCAGCAAAATATTACTATCCAACTATCACCACAACCACTACCAGCCCAATAATACTACCCTACTATCACCACGACCACCACCCTAATACTACTACCCTACTATCACCACCATCACATCCACTTGCGCACTACCACTGTCCTCAGCACCATCACTACCACCCCCACCAACACCACCAAAGCCATCCCCTATCCAACACCACCTTACCCTTCCATTCCTTATCCACAGTAGCATCCATTTCCCCTCGACCTCCTACCCTGGAAGCTTCCCACTTTCCTCCAGATCTCACCACACCCTCTTCCCCATCCACCCATTCTCCCCCACCCCCTGTTTCCCCATGATGGGGGGTGCACCTGCGAGCACCGCCCCATCAAAGGCGCCGCCAAGGCGCTGCCACGCCCACTAATTTCGTTATTCCAGCCCTGGGCCACTTGCGTCTGGGTTATTATCCTCAAAGCCACTTGAGAGGGGTGGCCCAGCAGGGCTTGGCCGGCCAACCCCTGGACTTGACTGTTCCAGCTCCTGGTCCTTTGTGTCTTTAACAGCCTGGTAACGAGGATCGCCTCCGCGATGTGGTACGGAAGTTAGACGAGCTGAGATTAATTAGAGGGGTTTGTGGATGTGGGAGGGAGGTGAGAGTTGCGTAGCTCCTGTACTCACCTATTTGTACTCACCTATTTGTGATTGCAGGGGTCGATTCATAGCTGTGTGTGTGTGTGTGTGTGTGTGTGTGTGTGTGTGTGTGTGTGTGTAATGTGTTTCTCCATTCCTTGTTTAGTAAATGTCATTTATGTGGATCAAACACTGGAGTACAAGACAAGTTAGAAAATCCACAAGGACAGCAATAAGTCAGGGCAACATATAGACGACTTTTTTGCCGGTGCAGGACGACAGGTCACTTAGAATAAAGTTTCTGTAAATTTTTTCACTGTACGGTGCTCGGCTTGTTGCCTCGGTCACATTAAGTTAACTAAAAAAAGAATCCCGTGGCATTCATCAAGTTTCTTTGACGTTAAACACAAATTGATGAAGAAAGTTGGTGTCATATTCTCACTATGACTTCTTAAGTAAGACTCAGGCTTTGTCAGTTTGTTTACATTGCAGAACACCGTGTGAACCATCTTGAATAATGCTGTCATCAAATCCACATATTTTATTACTTAATCTCAATTTTCTCTTATTGAATTACATATTTCGCTAGTATTGAATTACATAAATTATAGTTTATGACTAAATATGAGGGTTCCAAGAGCCTTCCCAGCGGGGCACCCAGGAAAGCCTCTCTTCCCCTTTGCAACTATCAATGGCACAAGACACGGAGACAAGACAGATTCTTGCAAGCCAGGGTCGTTAATGTGACTCTGGAGTGTGTGGCACATGTCGGTTATACAACAGTGAGGCCTCAGCAACAGAGGTGACTTTATCCGACAAGGCAACCACAACTCCGATGTCTAGGATCCAGGACTCTTCTTCGGAACAACAACCATCAGTCTCTTACCAAAAAAAACACAGTACCACTGAAGGCTTCACCAAAACCAAACACCTCAAAGAAATAATTAGCATCTGTCAGAACTGAGAGACACATTCCTAAAACAGTACGTACTCAGGCTGCAGCCAGACACGTTGACTCTCTGAACAAAGTCATCGGTGTTCCTCCAGTCACCGGAGCATGACACAGCCTCCTGCTTGACAACGCCCGTCTGGGGATCCCGCCCATGAGGAGCATGACCCTAGCAACACCTCTCATTGGGGACAATCCATGAATTATCCGCCGACGATAATCTCGCCTGTCTTCCTCATTGTACGAGAAATACTTAGCAGGGAAGTTAGAGCCAAATCTTCGTCGATATCTCCAGAATGAAAGCACTAAACCGGCAAGAAAATAGCGCGTTATGTAAATGGTGTAGAAAACCGACAAGCTATGTCTTCAGTCTAATACAGAGAAGAACGGTGGAAGATGAGGAGTTTGAGGCAGTCAGTCCCTGTTACTGATTATCTCGTGCAAAAATAGACGCATTGTAACGAGTTAAAAATCAAACTCTTTATTGAAGAGCCAGTGAAATTATTACTTTTTTATTATTCTATTATTTTCTTGGGGGGGGGAAGCGTTAAACTTGTAGGGAACGGGAAGTAATCAGGCTTGATCCAAGTAAATAGAGCATAACTCCATCTCCTTGGATCAAGGGAGGACAGGTTATCGCATGGTAGGGAAATTATCCACTTCATAGGACCAAACCTGATCGCCTCCCAGTATGACCCACACGCGTTTAGCGCTTCTCCATGAATATAACACGGTCGTAACCAGTTTTATAATATTAAAGTTTAAGCTTCAACCTGGGAAATATTATTCTCTTAAATGGTTTAATGACTTCATAATATAGCTCTTATATCTTATTTATGCCTCGATATAATACGATAATTCAATGGTGCCGTTTTGAGGGCTTTCCTAAGCGATTATTTATGTCCCCAGGTATGCTAATAATTCAATCGTGGAAAAATAATTCACGAATATTTATCCCCTAAAATTACCCAATAATTGAATGACACGGCGAAGCTGGTAATCTTTCCCATGTTTATGTTGCAATATATTGTTAGTGGAGTAACCCCTTGCTTGCAAGTGTTGCTTCCTGCCACACTGGTGTCTACTCGATCCTATGGAACCTAATGTTTCTAAAGCCTTGATTTGTATTGCTAAATGTATGATTATTAATGAAAATAATTAAAGGGTTCTTTGCATAATAAGGACAATATGTAACTCTTAAGTAAATTATTTTCTCACGTTGGGTAAGATTAGTCAAATATTTTTATTTTTTTTTTGTACCTCTCTGAACCGAGTTAAAACAAATTAGGCATGGAGACGCTTCATCAATTTTCATCACCCATCTGTTCATTCTATTTGCTATTTTTAATCATGACACTCTGGAAAAGTTTATAACCATTTTTAGTGTTTTTGCATAAGATTTCTACATAATCCACAAACAATTTGAGTTTTTTTTAGCACATCGGCCGTTCCCAAAAACCACGGAGATTCATATTCCCCATCCAGATATTCACATAGTTTGTTATTCTCTCTGTCACGTTATGTTCGCAATATATAAACTATATAGGGATTAGTACAGATACTTGAGGTACCCCGTTGCTGATATTTTCCCGTGAAGACATATAATACATTAGAGATTGTAACTAATAATACATATGACACACAGGTAGAAGTTTAATCATTAGAGGAAATAATATATAAATATATATATATATATATATATATATATATATATATATTATTGTAACCACGAACGAGTGATATTTAATCAATAATAGCACTGCGACTAGCCAAGGATTCGAACCCATGTCGTTTTCGCCCGCCTCATGGTGAGATATATAAACTGAGACATATACACTTGTACGTATATTTTAACTGTTCTTCTCAGTGTACATACATCAAGAGAGAGAGATGCTTATCAGAGTATATGCAGAGTGATAGTTTGTCCTCTTAGATTTCAACGACAGGAATTTTTTTTATCTTATTATAACCTTCCGACTCGTGTAGGTTATGTCTCCTGTGCTCCTCCTAGCAGCCATTGAGTCCATGTTTAGTACGTCTTAATCATCTCTACAATTTTATTCTTCTATTTTTTCTTTTCTGGAGGCTCGTCTTAACTCCTCTTTGGACTGTTTCCATTTGATCCACAATTTAGTTATTTAACTGCGGATTATCTAACACTGATACATAGTAGAACCTTTAGTTAAATATCCGTTTTTAAAAAATTTCTAGTGTTTTTTAATCTACCCGAAGACTATTTTAATGTTTGTCATTTAATTATGCGAGTGTCGCAAGATTTCAGTGACAATTTTTTTTTTTGACTCCTGATGACGCCTGGTTCCCTCTCTGTCGTCGAGTTAATATTTTCTTCACGGGGAAAGTCCGTCGAAAGCCTTAATGGCATTATGACTGTGGTGAATATAATGACACGTAATGTACAGCAAGTTTGTTTGTGGCTGATTCCTCCTTCAGCTCGTCCGCTGGATGGCCCATCACCTTGTTGATGCAGGTTCTACAGTGTACTCGAGGCGTGAAAAGTAAATGAGGAGCCTAGATAATGGGTACAACATACTCAAAGCATAACACACCACCACCACCACCACCACCACCACCACCCCCACCACCACCACCACCACTACCACAATCATCCTGCTACTACACAACTCTCAACAAATATCTTCACAGCAACAACACCTGATTCTCTCTCTTAGCGCTGATTGCATCACTTTTAGCTAATGGCCTAAAACTCTTCAAATATTAAATCACTCAGTATATAAGCATCACTCTAGATGACAAGATGTAATTATGAGTTATTATCTCGCCAGAGGCGCTTAGTGCATACAATGTCTAATATCTTATAAGTTATATAACCAGCGGCGATCTTCAGGCTGGATCGAAGCCGCCGCCGCCGCCGCTCTCGACCCTTATACTCCGCCACCTACGTATCTTTCAGAGTAAAGCAGCGAGGGACACCTGCCCTTCGGCATCCCTTTTGGAAGGATCATTTTAAAAACAAACTGCATCAAAAACCGTATTTCTCGGATCAAGTTGCAAAGTGACTTCTTTGCTTGGTTGTCTCAAGGATCATTCTCCGGTGACGCTGAGTGATTTGGCCGAGAGCGGCGAACAGGTGTTCAAATTTAGTCCTTGTGTTAGTGTGCCTGAAGAACGAAACTTGGGGTCTCTCTCTCGCCTGTAGGCTAACATTGTCTTAATTGTGGTCAGGCGAATTATCCGGGAAGAACCCCTTAACTAAACACCCTACAGTTAATTTCGTTTCTCTTGCCTCTCATTAGTTATATACGGTGCAAACTTTAGGTGGGAGGAGACCATGGGAGTTGTGTGTATTCTTGAGCGCTCCCAGGTTAATATGTAGCTGAGTGGGTGGTGTTACACATAGTGGTGACCCTCTGTGCTATAATCACCAGGTCTGATCATTAAGGCTACTTGCTGCGCTAATCTTAATTATATTAACAAGGCTGTGGCCTCCAGAAGGTAGAGAGAGAGAGAGAGAGAGAGAGAGAGAGAGAGAGAGAGGGAAGAGGGGAGAAGGAGAGAGGGAGAGAGAGAGAGAGGGAGGGAGGTTAAGTTAGGTAAGGTTCGTCAGGAAGCAGGATAAGTGTTACAGTGCCGAGAGCTAGAGCACAGGGTTACATTTGAAAGGCAGACAGCAGGAGAGATTGGAGTTCACTCCAGGAATATCTGCTGAGAAAGGGATAGGAAAACCCACATGTTGCATTAGGCAAAACAACGGACAGGAAAACCAAACATGAAATTTAGAAGGGGGTGGCAGGACTGGGTTTCAACCACCTCCCCAGCAATAGCGCCAGAATGGTATATTTTTAACTGGTATTCCACGCCGGCAGTGGCCGGATTAAGTAAGTTTATTCAGGTATACACAAATACAGTTACATAGATTATCATACATAGCAGCATATGTGTAGAGAACCTAGGATAACCCAAAACATCCATTGGGATCCTTTTAAAACCTTATTATTATACAATGTAGGAGATATAGTGTATACCATTAACTCAACTTCTAAATACTGTGCTTGTGGTGGACCAGAGTCAACAAGATATCCAGCTTAGTTCTGGACCTGTGCCTGGTATACTCCTATATTTTCAAAGTTTTTGACCTAATGACTCTTGAAGTACTGAAATGATCCGGCAGTAGTAACTTCAGGGACACGACTCGTTCAGTGTTTGGCAACACAACCAAACAAAAATCCTTCACCCACAGTTGTGTTAAACCACTCCCCATAGATTCTCTCACCATTATGTTAATGGCGCGAGGATCTGTTAACTGTGTGTCTATGCATTTCCAAGAAGGTCACCAGGTTAGAGTATGATAGATTTGTTCAGTATCTTGAAAGTTTGTATGAGGTTCACTCGCTGTCTGAATTTGCTAAGTTAGAGGAGGGTTAGCTATTTACGTCTTCCTTTAATGTTCTTTAATGGTTAACGATGGTGGAAGCTTTTGTTGCTTTTCTCTCCACCCATTTTAAAGTGATATAAAATGAGGTTTGACAACAACATTGTCAGATAGAATAGAGATTTTTTTTCCGACATTTCAGAGGCTTGAGGCATTACCTGACATATTTGATTTTTGCTTCAAAAGGCTTACAAATAATACATTTAAGGATATGTGACCCTCTGTGCTATAATCACCAGGTCTGATCATTAAGGCTACTTGCTGCGCTAATCTTAATTATATTAACAAGGCTGTGGCCTCCAGAAGGTAGAGAGAGAGAGAGAGAGAGAGAGAGAGAGAGGGAAGAGGGGAGAAGGAGAGAGGGAGAGAGAGAGAGAGGGAGGGAGGTTAAGTTAGGTAAGGTTCGTCAGGAAGCAGGATAAGTGTTACAGTGCCGAGAGCTAGAGCACAGGGTTACATTTGAAAGGCAGACAGCAGGAGAGATTGGAGTTCACTCCAGGAATATCTGCTGAGAAAGGGATAGGAAAACCCACATGTTGCATTAGGCAAAACAACGGACAGGAAAACCAAACATGAAATTTAGAAGGGGGTGGCAGGACTGGGTTTCAACCACCTCCCCAGCAATAGCGCCAGAATGGTATATTTTTAACTGGTATTCCACGCCGGCAGTGGCCGGATTAAGTAAGTTTATTCAGGTATACACAAATACAGTTACATAGATTATCATAGATTTCAAGAAGTATAAGCAACAGAAGTCCAAAAGTTATTTTACAGCTCTATACATCACTAGTGAGACCTCATTTGGATTATGCAGCTCAGTTTTGGTCTCCTTACTACAGGATGGATATAGATTCATTGGAGAACATACAAAGAAGAATGACTAAAATGATTTACAGTATAAGAAATCTCCCGTATGAAGATAGACTTAGAGCATTGAATCTCCACTCTCTGGAAAGACGTAGAATGAGGGGAGATATCATCGAGGTGTACAAGTGGATGATGGGCATAAACAAAGGAGATATTAATAAAATACTGAGGATATCGAACCAAGTAAGAACGAGAAATAACGGATTTAAATTGGATAAATTTAGATTTAGAAAGGACATAGGCAAGTACTGGTTTTCGAACAGAGTTGTAGATGCGTGGAACAATCTTCCGAGTAGGGTGATAGAGGCTAGGACCTTGGGTGGCTTTAAAAGAGATTGGACAAATATATGAGTGGGAGGGGCTGGGTTTGATTAGTGTCGTGAGTACAGGAGTAAATTCTTAA
This sequence comes from Cherax destructor, assembly GCA_009830355.1. Taxonomy (NCBI): domain Eukaryota; kingdom Metazoa; phylum Arthropoda; class Malacostraca; order Decapoda; family Parastacidae; genus Cherax; species Cherax destructor. Next base: position 550,533 of record WNWK01000119.1, read on the forward strand.
GTAGTGGTGGTTTTGATAAGGACCTGCCTTGTATGGGCCAGTAGGCCTTCTGCAGTGTTCCTCCATTCTTATGTTCTTATGTTCTTATGTTGTGTAGAAATACACACACACACACACACACACGAAGAGATATATACCCCATAGAACGAATAAGATATTCACTCCTCAGTATATTTTCCACATCTCAAAGATCTGACTTTACTCTTCACAATTTGAACTTTAAAAACTGTTTACATCTTACACTTTTGTTTTCATTACTTTTATCGTTACTTTGTATTATTTTATATTTTTATAGATATTTTCATTCTTATTTTTATTGTTTTCTTATTGTTATCGGGTTCTGATTGTTATGATTATATTATTTTCTCCACTGTATTCCTTCACACAGCACACAAAAGTCCCCTTCCTTCCTTTGGCTAAGTCTTCTTTTTAAAAAAATCAAAATATGCTTTATAAGATTTACGTAGAATCTTACTAAATACCACAAATAACAAATCTATTTACTAATAAAATGGGAGAAAGTTAATAATTTTCATGTGGTTCAATAATATTTGATTATAAAATTACCATACGTGTCTTGATGTAGTTGTTGTTTTGTTTATTGCCAGGGATTGTAAGACCCTTGTGTGTACAGCGATATCCACGATGATGTTCTCTTTAGTGTGCATGTACGTGCTTGCTAAGGAGGACGTGGTTTCAATGCATTATTTAGAAATCTGTGTGCAGTTGTTCTGAAATCTCGAACAGATCAGTCTGAGTATAGATTTTATGTCAGGTTGACACCGTCATCACGCGTCTTACTGTGACGAGGGCTTCTAGTGTTTGTTGTGAGTTCTCTTACTGAGGTCTACAAGGCAGTAAACAACCTCGCACACGTGATTGGGGGGTCGTCAATGCAGTAAACTAACCTCCCACAGATGACTGGAGGTCTTCGAAGCAGTAAAGCAACCCTCCCACATGTGATTGGGGGTCGTCTAGGCAGTAAAGCACCCTCCCACATATAATATATCGTATGTAAAACCCAATCATATTTTTTTTTCATTTACGAAAACCCAGTTAATTACTATATTATTATTAATTATCGACTACAGGCGATTAATACACTAGAGACACTGGAAGATGTGGAGAGAGAATTTTGAAGTGACCATCCCTCAGCTTTGATTAAAATTAATTAGTTCTTCAGGGTAAAGCAGAGACATGAAACCAGAGGCTTTATAGGCAGGTAAAACTTACGAGTGACACAGGTGAGTTACTCGTAAGGTTTAGACACCAAACAAGCCTTAAGTCTGGGGTGGCTATCCCCTTGCTCCCAAGATTTTAGTCGCCATCTTACGACACTCATGGCTTACGGTGCAAGGATTCTCTTCTACTTTCCCATATAAGCTTGTCTCTCTCCTGTTTGCGGGATATTTGCGTATTGTGTCTTTCTTCTTTAGGTTAGTTTAGGTTAAGTTAGATTTGGTTAGGTTAAAATATCGCGTATTAAGTAAATTTTAATCAGATAAAACATATTATAACGTTATTAAAAGAAATAACACAAACTGGTTAAACTTGATCCACAAGGGACTAGTGTTTATTTTTCAGTACAATAAAAATTAATAAAAATTAACAATAATATAATTTGTTGAAAGTCTTTTTTGCTTATATTTGTTGACTCTGAACACCAACAATTCCTCTCCTGTCTACTGGATCGAATCTAATTATCTACCATTCCTGAGGCGCTGCATAACCCCTACGGGTCTTGCCCTTCCCCGTGAATATAATAATAATAATTAGGTTTACTGAATGAACATGTCTGTTGCAAGAGTTAAATTGATATGTGACCGAGGGATAATCAGGGATGATTAGGGATAATCACGGGTGATTAGGGATGATATGCCTGTATAATTCTTCCCGATTATATTTGCGTTTGCTGAGTGTACACACACACACACACACACACACACACACACATATATATATATATATATATATATATATATATATATATATATATATATATATATATATATATATCGTAGCTTTGCAAGCTATACTGGCAGCTTCAGCCTTCAAAGTACTACATATATCTTTTGAAATACACCTAATTTCCGTTTATATGCACCGGTTATATTTCTAACATTAATTAGGTTTGAAGCCTATCTACTATACGAGGGTCACTGAGGCAGCCTGTCATCTGTACACCTGTCAAGAATACTTTAATCCAATTATAGGGTATAAAATAAAGTGTATCTATACTGAGATATACACCTATCAGTGTATATACACTGAAATATACACCTGTCAGGGTACAGTCGCTAAAATATACATCTCTCAGTGTATATACACTGAAATATACACCTGTCAGGGTACAGTCGCTAAAATATACATCTCTCAGTGTATATACACTGAGATATACACCTTTCTTCGTATATATAAACTCCTGTTCTTACCATATATACATCAAGAGAGATATACTCATCAGAATACAAGCAAGTTATTAAAGAAATTACTTAAACAATATTCATTGTATATACACATTAATTTTTATTAAATACAGCAACAGTAAAGCGAAATAAATGAAGGCACATTATTACTAAAAATAATTAAATAATTATAATATATATTAAGTGTTAATTAGAGACAATTAGAAAATTGGATGTGATAAAAATTACCATCTAAAATGCAAATAAACCGGTTCAATTACCTTCATAAACTCCAAGGCTCGAAGATAATTAAGTTTTTGTGTATGTGGCTCTTTGGCAGCGATGCCACCCACAGCGTGGCCCAGCCTGAGGCACTGTGTTTGCAAGTACACACACACACACACACACACACACACACGTACATACACACAGGAAGAAAAAAAAAAGCTGCAATAGCAGAAATACTAAGAAAAATTATAAGTTGTTCATTATTATTATTGTTATCATTATTATTATTATAATTATTATTATTATTATTATTATTATTATTATTATTATTATGATTATCATTTTCATGGTCAACTGCTAAACCTATAGCAGTCACTCTGCGCCTGGAAAATTAAAGGTAATCAGGCTGGATCCAAGGAAGAGGAGAGGAGCTCCGATTCCTCGGACTGAAAGCTCCTCGCCAGCATCTACGCACTTCCCTTGCAAGATCCCTTTAGACCCCTTTAAAAGTCTCACAGTAAATAATAATAATAATAATAATAAGCGAGGTCCAGAGGATAATGCTAGAGATTTCAACGCTCTGATGAGTACCAATCCAAACATGGGGATAAATTACCGTACTATGTAAACTCTCTATCTTCAGCTATCACTTACATAAACTATTCTGCATGCCTATCAACTATCTTGCATGCCTATCAACTATCTTGCATGCCTATCAACTATCCTACATGGCTATCAGCTATTCTGAGTGACTAGAATGTCAGCAGTTCTCATTTATGTACAAGAGAGCATGCGAGAGAGATATCAGAGTACTCAAAAGTCCAGAGCGAAGCTGTCTGCAAAAAAGTACTGTTAACTTATATGTAGATTAAAGACTGTGAATTATCTACTGTAGATGTACTAGTTTAGAATAAAAAATCGGAAGTAGAAAGTAGTAGACTGGTTAAACCCACTGGGGTACAAGATTATATTAGATTTTACTGCCAGATCGGCTTGTTTATTTTGCACCTCGTACTCATCCCGGTAACGCAAGAGCATATGGATGCGCAACAGGCCTAGGAACTAAGCCACAAAAGGGTGACCAGGAGTATATCTGGATTTATTTCTACCCAGGAGTGAAAGTAATGGAATTCCGCGTAACTTTATGTATTCCGACAATGTTTGATTTTATTTTTCACTGTCTCACAACATTTCAAATATTTCTTAAATGTGTTGCTTGTACTTTGCTCCATGAAAATTTGCACCTGTGGTAACCCACTGGTAACCCACGGTGACCTTTCAAGTGTACCAATATACCTTGGTGGAAGAATCTTACTGAAGCCTTCATGGTACAGCGGCTATTGTCCTTACCTTCATTTTTCCCTTTTCTTCTATTTTGGACTACTGATCCCTAGCGATTCTGCAAAGCTTCACCAACCAACTTCCCATTTCCGGAAGGTGTTCCCATATGAAAGTATAAATATATTCCTCTGTGTGTGTGTAAGCAAGCACATGAAAGCGTAGGTATTCCTGTTCATATTTTTAATATATATATATATATATATATATATATATATATATATATATATATATATATATATATATATATATATATATAGTGTATATAGAATGGGTGGTAGGAGAAGTGGAATATTCAAATGGCTTCAGAAAGAAATCCAAATATTCTTCCTTGAAGCCTTTTACCACTTCTCGAGGCTATGGGTCCCACAATTTGCACTAGAGGTGGACCCCATCCTATATTTAAAAAAAAAAATATATATATATATATTATATTATGGAGGAACGTGGCAGCTTTTTTCATTATTATGGCGTCATACATCGAGTATATTGGAATTTCTGGGCGTGATAGGAGCGAGGCGTTTAGTTGGGCCAACACAGCGTGGCCCAGAGCCCCAGATTTGCATTATAATAATTAACGGATGGTTGCAGTGTAATCGTGGCGTGCTAATACGATAACAATATGTAATTGTCTGAATTTACTAGTAAATATAAAAGATTTAAGACGCAGTCTGATCCCGCTCGGATGTGGAGAGCTTGCGGGGAAGAACTTAAGGTCTTGTGAAAGGGAGTCACAGGGGTGAGAATGACTTGGTAATGGTGCAAGATAATTCTGTTATACGTATGATGCTTTGGAAACATAATCTCGGAGGAGGATAATCATGCCAGCATGATTCCCAGAGGTATTTTCACTGGTGGAGGCTCGATCACGCTGGCATGACTCCCAGAAATTGTGAATAAAACTCATGTGCCTCAGTTGGGTATTTTTATTGAGCAATGTTTCGCCCACTAGGGGATTTATCAGTCTCATTCAGAGACTTGAGAAAGGTGAAAGGGAACCAGTGAGGTGCATGTAGTTGTTGTTGTTGTAGGTTCGCCGGTATGTCCGGCCCGGGAGGACCCGTGCATGTAGTGGAACGATGGTAGCAGTAGTAGTAGCTGCAGTAGTAGTAATAGCAGTAGTTGTTGTGGCAGTGGTTGGTAGTCATGTAAACATGAGCAGAACTTGCTAGAGGAGATGTAATTTTCTAGTCCTGGAAATAATGGTCAGGTATGATGTGAAACGTAGTAATAGTAGTAGTAGTAGTAGTAGTAGTACTAGCAGTAGTGGTGGTGATCAGTCTTGTAGGAAGTTCTATCGCAAAGGTTATGTACTGTACACTAAGTAGGTCAAGAAATTCTCTATCCCAAGTTTCCACGATGTTGCTGTGTCGTTGCTAAAGTTCCCCTATGCGCGAAACGTCCTTCAATAAAGATACCCAGGTGTTGTACATATGTATTATTCATCAACGTCTCAGAATTATACACCTTTGATCTAATTATACATCCTATGTAGAGGTTTTCCCATCAGACATATATATATATATATATATATATATATATATATATATATATATATATATATTGTGTGTGTGTGTGAGTGAGACAGACAGACATTTCACTCTTTGTAGAGCTTTATCAATATACTCGATCCAGCTCTACACAGAGCGAAACGTGCTAATTAAAGCTCTTCCTACAGCCTCTGCATCTTCTTGAATATTGTCGGCAGAACATTATTTGTAGACGCTACGAACAATTCCTTCAACTATGCTTGTGCTACAGTGCTACTTACAGCAATTGCTTATCAATGTAGCGCTCAGTGTAGCGCTCAATAAGGCGCATCAATTCGTTGGATAGCGCGTTAATCACCCATTGGAAGCCGGTAACCTAAGGTTGGTATTTTAAACGAGGATAATTTTTTTTTATTCCTGGCTCGTATTATACTATTAAAAGGTAATTGATACTATTAGCGTGATTGAATGGAATACAAAGCGGGCAGTCTGTAATCAATAGTGAAGTGATGGATGGTGGAGGGCCTTGCCTCTTCTTTTTGTATTGTATGTGGGATGAGGTAGCTCTCTCTCTCTCTCTCTCTCTCTCCCCTCTCTTTTCTGAGCTCCCGAAGGCTCAACGCTCGTCCAATAAACTAGTATTCCAGTAGACGATATACATAGGAAGCCAGAGTTAAGCAGCAGCTGGTCAGCAGCTGCAGGATTTATACACACAATTTCTCAATTAGAGGTCTCCCGTACTTCAAGGTTTCAACTCCAGTCGATTAGCTTGCTTTAATTATTTTAGGGGAGGGAGTTGGCTCTTGATGGCTCGTTACACTAAGTGTCACTAGTGTTGCGATTGGCATTATTATTATTATTATTATTATTATTATTATTATTATTATTATTGTTTATCCCCTTAAAGGAGATGTACTTGTCACACTTCTTTTCCCTTCTCTAACTTGTTTTGGATAAGATGATTTGCCTACTACTTAGGTAAGAAATGTTCCTTGGGCATCAGTGCCAATGTTTTGCTACTCCAGGCAGTCCTTACACCATTCCTTACTCCATCCCCTTCATTTACTCCATAAACTCTCATGTTCCATATTCTTCCCATCCAAATTCATACCCTCCTCTTACACTTAGCTCTCTCCCACTGCTCCTTACCCTTACATACGCCATACTCTCCGTACTTCCCTTTACATACCCTCACCTACTTCGCATTCTTCCTATACGTCATAGCCTCCCTCTCCTAGCTCCTTCCCTCCACACTGCCTTGTCACTCCCTACTGGTAGGGTAAACGGACAGGGGAGGGAGAGAGGGCAGGGAGCAGGGAAGGTATACCTGGGCTAACACCATATGAGCTGCATGGCTAATTCGGCTATCGTCCGAGCAGCCTACGAGCAAGGTATTGTTTCCGAGTATTAAAGCTGTGCTTTATACGCCAACTCTTTAAGCTCCGGCTAAAAGCACGACAGTACCATTAAGACACAATGGTGTGTGGGTCTGCAGGCGTGTCGAGGTCGCCAGTAAAGGTCAGGTTATGCACGTGAGTCCAAAGAAACATCATCATCCATAGAGGTTGATGATATTATTCAGTATTTATATAGCGGCTGCCTTCTTATTTGTGAAATCTACACTGCAGGAATGCTCGCAGTGTGCTGCTATCCTGTTTCACATGATAGTTGCATTGTGGGAACGCCCGTAATGTGTATATATCAGCGACGGCGCCATAATTTGTATATTGGAAACTTAGAGGAGCTATCTGTTTGGAAGAAAGGAGCTAGGAGATTAATTTTGAACTAGCGTTATTATCTTTGTTGTTTCTATTGGGGGGCTTTAGGGGAATTGAGGGAAATTTTGGGGGGTTGATGCCCCCAAGACTTTTTCCCCTTCCTAGGTTAATATTATAGTTACACTGTGGGAATCTCATCCGCGTACTAGTTACATTGTGGGAACACCCGCAGTGCGGCCACACTGTCGGTTGTACAGGGTGTGGTGACACTGACATGGTGGGGAACAACACACAGACATACAGTCGTGACATTAAATGAAACATTTCTCCACTCGGGGCGAAATGTGTTTTTTTTTTTTTAATGTCATAAATGTACGTATATCTCTTCCTTGGCTACACTGTTATGTATAAGAGTTAGACAATGGGAACCCCGTAGTGAGTGGCTACGATATTCTACACGAAAGTTACTCTAAAGGAACCCCCGTAGTGAGTGGCTACAATATTCTAGGTGAAAGCTACAGTGTGGATACAGAAGTTAGCTATGTTTCTCTGTCATTATCAGTAGCAGACGATGGTGAAATGTGTCCTCCAGAGATGAGATACATCAGTAGAACGATAAGGATATCGTCAGTATTATCAATGTCCAGCGAAGTATGAGTGTAAGGGGACAACAATATTTGAGCCTTGGCTCTCATGTCTCCTGTTTGAGGAGGCCTTAAAGCTCGTTTTTGGCCTCGAATGTGGAGTAATATAGACTTTCTTCTGCATTACTGAATGTCATCCTCATGACCCGAGGTGTGTATAGGAAGTGTTCTTTTTTTTTCCCTTCTTGTTTTTCAACTTCCCCCATTCACCTCCCAGATCAGCAAACAATAGTTTCTTAAAAGATATACAACGAGGTTTTGACTTCAATAAAGGCATGACGCGCCTCTACCACACAGTCGAGAAGTCCCAACCACGACGTGAAGACCTGGGTCTTGCGACTCCAGCAGATGCCACTTTCTGTGCCCAGAGGTCCGCCTATATGGAATATTTTATGTGCAGTTCACAACAATGGGGAGACAATGGCGGCACTGTAGCCCCGAGACGCAAGGCAAGAGATGCTAATAGCCACCCATTGCTCATCCTCCCTCGCGGTACTTGCGTCCACCCGGACTGCAAATGGCTACCGAATTTTATGGCGAGTGCCAATTGTGTTGGCTGAGAGGAGCCACAATATGCTCTGATTTACTGCTTTTCTTCCCGATTTTACTTCATTTTAGTGTGTGTTGTGTGTGTGTGTGTGTGTGTGTGTGTGTGTGTGTGTGTGTGTGTGTGTGTGTTTGTGTGTGTGTGTTTATCAAGGGTAGTGAGCGATTCTTCGTTGATATTTCTGAAAACAAATCTTTGACTCGCCAAACACGCATTTACTGCATGTTTGGCGAACAGATCGCAACGTGACTTCCCAGAGTCTGTACTCAGTTTCCAGTCTTCTTTCTTTCCCCTTCCGCAAATTTTATAACCCAGCATTTGCTGGAGACAGAATTCCAGTATCCACTAGTCTGGCCAGTCCTCCATTTGTCGAGATACAGCTGTAGCCTTCCCTTGTCCTCGATTCTTCCTCATTACTTTCATATTGACTTTACACTTTACACTGATTTATCCATGATGGGAAACGCATGCCTTTTAGAGTACCTGTGTGTTTCTTGACTTCAGGAGAGATGCGTATCTTTAGTTCACCTCTCTGTTAATCCCGAGGTGAGGGCACTTCAGCGTCGCCTACGTTTCAGGTCTACACAGGGTGATACAGTGATTTGATAAAGCTCTACACAGAGTGATATATTGGTTTGATAAATCTGTACGCAGAGCGATGCCTACCTACCTAACTACTTCCCTCTCCCTTTCCCTCTCTCTACCTCCCTTTTCCTATTACCCTCCCTTCCCCTCTACCTCCCCTTTCCTATTACCCCTCTCTCTCTCTCTCTCTCTCTCTCTCTCTCTCTCTCTCTCTCTCTCTCTCTCTCTCCCCCACCCTCCCCCTCTCTTTTTCCTTGCACCTCTTTCTACATCACTCCTCGTCCCTCTCCCACCTCCCCTCCCACCTCCCCTCCCACCTCCTCTACGTGTCCTTTGAACAGTAGTCAAACTCAAAATCATTATTTACTCCATAACATTATACACACTGCAGTATTATCATACGCCATACATTACATACTCCACGCAAAATAGAATGCCACTCCACTATACGTTTCTCAGGTAAATACTTCTAGTTAGTTCATGATTTTGCTGCCATCTTTTTCCTAAATTTAATTTAGCCTAATCCAACTAAATATATTTTATATAAGTTTACAATACTTTAATAATAAACAAACACAATGAAATATTTTTTTTTTCGTTAGGTTCAGAATGATTTTTGCGAAATTATTGCATACACAAATTTTTGCTTGCCTTATTCGGCAAGAAGAACGTTGCTATTTAAACCAAAATAGCAAGTTTTACCTATTCGTGTGCGTCTGTGTGTCTGCGTAAAGAGAAAGACAAAGACACACACACAGGTAAAAATTAGACAAAAATTAATATTACCCTCCCCCCTTCCTTAAAAACTTGAAAAAGAAAAGGTCAAGTGGATCTCTTCTCTACACACTGCTGGGCGGCAGTTTATATCACACGCTGCTCCATTATACACTCATATATAAGCATTTTTTTCCCAGATGGTCATTGTTGCTTAATGACGGCGCCTTTGATGCCTCTTCTTATTACGTCTTCCATGATAGTCCTTGTTATTGACCACCTCCAGCCCAGAAGGGCGCATGTACGTGCCCCTGCCACCCTGCTGGTTACGTCCTTCTGCCTCCCAACGCTTCAATTAGATAGGGTTTACTGAGGTAGTGGCAGGGGGGAGAGGGAAAGCAGGGGTTAGGGGGTAGGTGAGGGAGGCAGGTGAGTGGGTGGTGAGGGACGCAAGGAAGGCAGGAAGAGAGGCAGGTGAGTCAGAGCATTAATGGAGGGAGATACAGGTGCTAGTTGAAGTGGTTTTTAAACCCTGCCGCCTGTTCACCTATTTACTCCCTCACCTGATGCAGTATTTAGGCACAACATGAACCTACTGGCTTTACTGTCACTCAGTCTCCTGTAAGAGGATGTATCTCAAAGGAACATCCATAAACGAAGCGGAGATCGTGTAAATTTATAGACGAAGGAAGACGATACAGGGGAATTGGATTCTACCTTTATAAGCTGTAAACGCACTTGGTAAAAGTATAAGTGGTACGAGTAGACAGTGGATCCTTTGTTATGATGCACAACAGAGGATTATAAACACGACAAAGACTCGAGTTTCTTGCAAAGTTTGTGAATTTTATAGATTGTAGAGACTGCCAAGAGCATTGAATCCTTTGTTACATAGACATACAAAGGTTTATGTGTGGTACAAGGAGTATAAACATTATACTGTATTGTGTATAGACGAAAGACGAAAATAATTGTAATGTAAAATATGGATGACTTGAAAATAAAAGGCAGAAAATAGTGTACAAGACATGTATTGTACAGTAACCTCCATTTATTGCGCATGTGCTTTTATAAAAGGCATCTGTACATTCGGTGTCTTCAGCGAAAGTAGCAGAGGCTCGATCCTCTGTCTGCTACTCGTGGGCCTCTCTCTGTGTAGACAATTTGTGGGTAGGTGCAGGTATAAATACATTCAAAATTGAAACTCTGTCAGACGGTTCAAAAAAATTGTTGTACATACATTTTTTTTTTCATTTACACTCACTGCCTTGACTTCTACATTCATCACGTTCCTGTTTTCGTTTTCACTTTCAACTTTCTTGCATTACAAATCATTCGACTACACTAGCTTCCGCAGCTTCACTTCTGGGTATCTCAAAAGCACCGCATCATCAGCAAATAAACAATGACAATTCCCATTTTTTCACCACATTGTTTTTGTTGTAAGCCAGCAGCTCCCTCCAGCAAACCATAACTCAGAAAGAATAGTCACAAAACCGTGACTGGAAGAATACACATCTCACCCGAACTTGAGAGACCGAAACTAATGACGATATTTCTGTCCGTCTTGGATTATTAACTAGTGACGATAATTCGCTTGTATATCCCTATAGATAAATATGTTAAACAACCATTGTATGTTCCCTCATCACTCTCCGAGGCTCAGTTTTACCTGAAAATATTCTCGGCCTCCTCACCTCACCCCTCACCTCACCCATCACCTCACCTCTCACCTCACCCCTCACCTCACCCCTCAACTCTTTACATTTTTAACAGCTTTGGAGGCGGGTAATAGTAGCTAAACCGGGTTTATCGGTGTGTGGCTAGTTAATGTTCCAAGTCGGACCGAAACGTCGTTATAAGCTTATTTCTCCTATTTGCGGGCTATTCGTGTATTGTTCCAGTCACGGTATTCTATTTTTTAATTCTTTAACATCTTACGCACGGTCTCTTGGAAAAAAATTACACCTTCGTACTCAGCAAAATCGATCAAAAAACGGAAAGAGGCAATTATAAACACGTGACATAATTTATATATATATATATATGTATATATATGTATAATATATATATATATATATATATATTATTTTTTTTTCAGCTACGTCGAATGGCTCTTGTTGTCTTTTTGCAAAACTTGGGTAATCTCTCTGGGCGAGAAGTATCGCCTGTGTAAGCAGGTGTCCTCAGTCGAAAAGACGAATGTGATATTGGAGAGAGAGAAGAATTTTTGCTGCTATAAATATGCCCAGGTGAAGCACTGGTCTTGTCCGTCAAGTTGTGTGTGTTGTATACCATTAATATTATGATACATCTCTCTCTCTCTGAGGTTATTTTGCGCCGTGGATTGACAAACTTGCCATTAGACAGCGTCTTAAGATGCTCTTACCATTTACAAAAGAGAAATGTTACATAAATTATCTCGTTATTGCGCCATAATATCTAAGTACCATGATTTCTGTACATTGAATTTTTTTCGTTAAAGTCAAACTGATTTGTTTATTGAGAATAACTTGATGTTCAGTAGAGCTTTTATTGAAAAAATCAGCAATTTGCGAGACAAAATTTTGCAGAATGTTCTTAGTTATTGTAGAAACACACACACACACACACACACACACACACACACACACACACACACACACACACGAACAATATACTAACATTCCTTAGTCGATAATTTACCAGTCAATTGCAAATCATAAAGGCTGGTAAAAACACAGAGTCCAGCTAGACAGCACTTACTGTCTCCCCCTGAGTAGCGAAGTCAGGTAAGGGATAATTCCCAGTTTCTACAGATTATCAATTATCAGCGGCGGAAAATATTCGGTAGCTTGCAGAAGGCCCGAATTATTAAGAAATATAATCATCAGGTTTCTTTAGTCAAAAATAAATGCGGAGATATGAGTAGGATCAAAAAAATGTCCATTTGGAAAATTATCAGCGAGGAGAGTTAAACAATAATTAATTCTGAATAAAATTATTATTTGAGAGAGAGAGAGAGAGAGAGAGAGAGAGAGAGAGAGAGAGAGAGAGAGAGAGAGAGAGAGAGAGAGAGTTGGGCAATTTGTTTAGGAATGAAGAAATAATGGATGGGAGGATTTATTTGGTGAGTCAGTATTGCAGATGTACATTGAAGTATAATTACTTTTAGTCATCGTTGTGGTAAGATAACTTCTAGTCAGCATTATGGAGGAAGATTATATTAACTCACGATCAGGAAGCAAAATTATACTACTTGTAATTCGGACGTTAACTAAGGCCAATAATATTAATATAATAATAATAATAATTATTATTATTATTATTATTATTATTATTGAGACACTACTAACAATCTAAAAAGCAGCTAATATATATATATATATATATATATATATATATATATATATATATATATATACTGAGGCCCATATACACCGAGACGAGATGTGTATAAGTGCCTGAAGAAGTTGGCACCCTCGGCTGATGCAGACGTAACTTCCTCAGGACTAGTGTCACAACTGCCTCATTAAGTGCTGAAACTAGAAAATAATCGAGAATGCAGAGACAACTTACTCATAAATGCTCAAGAAATTTCAAAGTATAATATCTACAATGGCATATTACCAGCCATCCTGAAAGAAATACAATGACTTTCCCATACCACGGGCGGGGACCGAACCCGCGATCAGAGAGTCATACATTTTCAGACCGACGCGCTGCATTTGTGGTCACAGTGGTGCCTATGCTAAGCTTCCTATGGTATATAAATATACCTAGTTGGACGAATCTTGTTATAGCCAGCTGGCCCAGTGGCTAGCGCCTCGGTCTGGAGTTTTATGACTCTCTGATCGTGGGTTCTATCCCCGCCCGTGGTATGGTTTGTTTACAATCTTGTCATTACAATCACGTGAGTTAAAATGACTTTGCCTGTTGTAAATAACTCATCGCTACGTATAACTACACCGTCATAGTTTGGGGCTGAATTCACGACTGTGTAAACTCATTACCATTGTTCTGTATTCATTAAATAATTTGTTACCGCTGTAACAAACTCTGGGGCTCAGTCATTGGACCCATTATATTCCTCCGTAATCCTTTGACTACCACCCACAGAATGGGTTTGGGGTGACTACCACCCACAAAATGGGTTTGGGGTGACTACCACCCACAGAATGGGTTTGGGGTGACTACCACCCACAGAATGGGTTTGGGGTGACTACCACCCACAGAATGGGTTTGGGGTGACTACCACCCACAGAATGGGTTTGGGGTGACTACCACCCACAGAATGGGTTTGGGGTGACTACCACCCACAGAATGGGTTTGGGGTGACTACTACCCACAAGGTGAGCAAGCAGTAGGGGAATACACGGAGGTGTATATATCCTTGCATATATACACCAAGAGGTGTATATCTAAGAATATTTACAATGAAATATACAGCGGGAGATGTATATCTCTGCATACATGCAACGAGGTCACTTTCCTCTCTATTATATGGATTAAAATATTCTTGAACAGGTCATGTATGTTGTCGATAGCCTTTAAACCCATTAAACTAGCTAACTAGTGGTGAAACTAGAATCAATATAGTTTTGTATTTCTTTATGTGATGCAAAAATAATGCAGTTTTACTTGCAATAAAATATTGTTAGGCACAAATGAAAGCCACTAATATGCAATGCATTTCGGACGAACTAATCCTAATGCTTAAAAAGGTAACTTAAGAACTAAACACAGACTATTAATCGGTCCCCAATCAAGTAGAGACGAACTAACAGGCCTTCTAAATAGGTTCATGGGTGTTAGTCACTTATTGTGGGTCGCACCGATGCAAAATAAGTCACACTGGCTACTTGGGTTGCGCTGGGTTACCCCCTAACTCCATATTCAGATTATTTTTCTGAGATATTGGTAAGCCAGCAAGACTCACGCAGTGCCTTGGGAAACTAGGAGGTAACCAGGTGTCATTCAAGGAAGGGGATAACTCCAGTTCCTTCGATCAAGAACCCTTCATCAGCAGTAAAATCATTCGGAAGGAATGTCTTCAGTAGCTGTAATCATCGGCTTCCTACCAACACTCTCGGGTACAAAGATATGCAAATACCACGGTTCAGTATTCATGAGCCGAACTTTAGCTCAGTGTGTTTAGTCAATAAACTCTGAAGCCTAAAGAAAATGCTAGACATTTTCCTTGATAAAATCTATGGTAAGTCATCTTCTCTTCAGCATCAGTGTCTTCAGCAGACGCTCAGCATCCCTGCTGAAATACCGTAATACCTTCCACCTTTTTATACAATCTTAGACCCGAAACACCTGTTACTAGTTACTTGATTACCTTTTTTTATGAGGCTGTGTATTCTCGTTCAAGTGTGTCCGCCCTATATGTTTCATCTAATTGAATAATCACGGTAGTTAAGCCTCTCTAAAGACCTCTAATTAAGAAGCTTTTGACCCGGAGGCGCTGGTCGACCCACTGCAGCTAGTACTCTTTTTCTCTCTCCTCTCTTCGACGGAGGGGAAACCATTCCAAACACCACCGCATTTACCCAACCAGCGATCAAATCGTTGATAATTGCGTAATTTAGACTTACCATATAGTGAAATATCATTATTACCCACGAAGGTAAATTATTTTTCGTTATGGCCGACGCAGGCTCAGAGTCGCCCTCGGGATTTTAGGTCTTAAAACGTTCGAGATATTGGAGGTTTTCGGAGCGGACTGCCTGGCTCGCCAGCGGAGGAGGGCGGGGTGGTATTTGTACTTAATGGGTAGTTGCGATAGACGCCAGTTGATTAGAAGATTATCGCTCTAATAGTCTGGGACGCTACGCAATCACCGGGTCAACGCCAGTGCTACCAGGGTAGCGGAGGAAGGGCGCTACTGGGGAGCTGGCCGTGTAGTGGCAGGGGAAGGGGTGTTATCGGTGTAGTGAAGTGCTGAAGAATAAAAAGGCATAATAGCTTGATTGGAACAATACTACTGCTACCACTATTTCTACAATTACCCTACTACTATAACCTCTTCTCGTTCTACTACTCTTGGCCCCGCCCTCCTCCCATATAAATATGCTGGCCAAGAAACGTGGAGGGCTAAGATGATGGAAGTGGTACTGGAAAACTTCATGTACCAACACGTAAGGGACACTACCAGAGAGAGAGGAGAGGATGAACTAGCGAGACTGGACCTAATATTCACCTTGAGTAGTGCAGATATTGAGCACATCCCTTCACGCTGCTGTGTGGCTAGTTAATGGTCCAAATCAGACCGAAACGTAGTCATGTTTCATTTTTCTATGTTCGGGTTATTTGTGTATAGAAGTGCTATCATGGTGCTGGTCTTGTAGTAGGGGGGGGTGAAAAAAGAAGGCGCTACCAGATCAAGTGAACACAACTTCCCGACTCATTCAGTACAAGACGTGATGGAGACTTGATCCTCCGTCTGCTGAGCGCCAGATAGGCTAGCTTCCTATATGTACTCACCTATATCCCACCTCATAATTACCATCCTTCACCTCATCATTACCTTCCACCTCATCATCACCCTCCACCGCATCATTACCCTCCTGTTGATGTTATAATAAATATAATATATGTCACTTTAGCCCCATCTGTTGTCACCAGTAACTGACCTCTCTTGACCTCAGGTTCGACCTCTCTTTATTCAAGCCTGACCTCAGGGTGTTCATATGCTTAATACTGCGGTGTATTTGCTTATTCCTGTACAATTAATAAATTCCAACCTTGAGTGAAACGTTGAAATAAAGGGATTTCCAGCTACCAGTGTCTTTATTTACCCTCTTTTGCTGTCTTGTGTCATTGTTTACCTACCAAAGGAACTTCACTTTAGCTTCTCAACTTTAATTCCGTCTGGCTAAGCTGCCTTACGCACTTACTCAAAGTTTGCATCTGGATCTTCCCTACTCATGCCACATCTTACTCTTTCCTGCACAAGGCATGAATATCACCGCCTCCCTCACCCTTGTCAGTATTTAACAAGTCTTCAAAATGTTCTCTACATCTTTCCAGTGCACCTCTCCCTTCTCTCGTTCTTCACTGCCAAGTTTTGCAACTCCAAACCTCTCCACTACGTCATCTTCAACAGTCTCTCTCCCACTCTAGCAGCAATGTCTACCCCAACATTTTATTCTTCTCACATGGCGTAAAACTTTTTAAACAATAGCTTAATATCTCCCAAAATCTCACCTCTTCTTTCCTCTCACCTCCAGGTACAATCATTTTAATTTTAATCCACATAATTCGTGAACTTAACACTTAGACCCACCTCTTTCTAAAGTTCATGTATTATTATTATAACTATTAGTAGTAGTAGTAGCAGTAGTGGTATGGATGAGTCAGACAATGAGAAATGTACATTACACATAAATAAATATAAATGTACATTACCCATAAATAAATATAAATGTACATTACCCATAAATAAATATAAATGTACATTACCCATAAATAAATATAAATGTATATTACCCATAAATAAATATAAATGTACATTACCCATAAATAAATATAAATATGTTTATATACACAAATATCTGCAAACATAGAGCAGTCATTCACCTACAACAACAGCCATGTTTAAGAAACATACTAATGCAAGAATGTGATTTCCTTCGCTATGTCTACCTGGTGTTTATTATTCGACATGACATATCACGATGACCCGGTCGTAGACAACTCACCGCACTGAGACCTCAACCAGTTGCGGGAACACGCTGAAACATGTTGGTACAGTAGGTCTTCGTGTTAACTTCAAAGTACAGGTTGCTAGAGGAGGGGTCCATCAAACAGTTGAAAGAGCGCAGAACGCTGCTCCCAAGGATAAAACTTGGTTTAATATCCTTCGGGATGTAGTCTACTTCAATGCAGTCCTTGTTCTTGAAGTGAATTCTGGCTTTTGCTGGAGGATAACCCATTCTGAAACCTAAAGAGTCTTTTATAACCCTCTTGGCTATGAAGAATTTGTCGGCGCCTGTGTCTATCAGCATCTCCTGTGGCTGATCACTGAGTTTAGGGGAGAGGTGGGCCTGCAATCTGTTGCAATATTGCCACCTCTTATTAGAATACTGCATTTTGCATTTATCTTTCCTGAAGTGAAGAGTCGAGTTATCTTCAGAAAAATTCAGCATAGCTTTAAGATTTGTCATAGATTTAATATCTAAATAGATGATGTCACTGTCATGGGTAAAGTAGGCATCAATTTTAGGCGGAAGAACTAGTAAATTGAGATAGATTTTCATTCCATTTTCAAGCATCACGGGAATATTTTCAACAAGCCCAACTGAGGTGAGCGATTTCTTATGAAATAGTTATATATTCATGGTGAAGTAGTGAGTGACCTGCTCTAGCAGTCGTAGCCTCTCAGCCAGCCTGTAATGTATAAAGGTGCGATCTGTACCCGTGTCCACCATCATCTTGCACCCGACGCCGCTGATGGTCACTGGGATGATGTTTTTATCCCCGAGTGTGACGTAGGATGTACCACTCAGTGAGGGTTTGCGCCTGACCACAGGCGCAGGATTCAAATACACATCAAGAAATTGAAACTTCTTGCGCAGTCGTGCGCTCCGGCGGAAGCACAGCTTCTTGAAGAGACCAGATCTTAGCTTCATTTTCACTGTTTTTTTTTCTTAAGCGCACGAGGAGAAAATCTAATGCAAACTAGAGTAATATTCTTACAATTACAGTATAAATATTACTAATGAATGTAAAATATAGTTAGATGTAATATATCACTAATGTATTACCGCTTGCTTATGATTATAATAATAATAATCACTAACGTATATAAAATATAGCTAATTATAATAATACTGTCATACTGTATATGAAATAATCTTAAACATTATAATATAAATATCACTAATGTATATAAAACATAGTTAAGGTATCAAAATAACCATGAAGAAAATGGGGAAAAAATTATATGATAAAGGATTTTTTTTTAAGATTTGACATTAAGATAAAAGACTAATATATGAATTAAAACACACACGGGGCCAGGAGCCGTGAATTCGACCCCTGCAACCATGATTAGGTGAGTACACACACACACGGATGCAGTTTGCGCACATCACAGTGTAGTGATGGTGAAGATTACAGTGTAGTGATGGTGAAGATTACAGTGTAGTGAAGATTACAGTGTAGTGAAGATTACAGTGTAGTGAAGATTACAGTGTAGTGATGGTGAAGATTACAGTGTAGTGAAGATTACAGTGTAGTGAAGATTACAGTGTAGTGAAGATTACAGTGTAGTGAAGATTACAATGTAGTGATGGTAAATATTACAGTGTAGTGATGGTAAATATTACAGTGTAGTGATGGTAAATATTACAGTGTAGTGATGGTAAATATTACAGTGTAGTGATGGTGAATATTACAGTGTAGTGATAGTGAATATTACAGTGTAGTGATGGTGAATATTACAGTGTAGTGATGGTGAATATTACAGTGTAGTGATGGTAAATATTACAGTGTAGTGATGGTAAATATTACAGTGTAGTGATGGTAAATATTACAGTGTAGTGATGGTAAATATTACAGTGTAGTGATGGTGAATATTACAGTGTAGTGATGGTGAATATTACAGTGTAGTGATGGTGAATATTACAGTGTAGTGATGGTGAATATTACAGTGTAGTGATGGTGAATATTACAGTGTAGTGATGGTGAATATTACAGTGTAGTGATGGTGAATATTAGTGTAGTGATGGTGAATATTAGTGTAGTGATGGTGAATATTACAGTGTAGTGATGGTGAATATTACAGTGTAGTGATGGTGAATATTACAGTGTAGTGATGGTGAATATTACAGTGTAGTGATGGTGAATATTACAGTGTAGTGATGGTTAATATTACAGTGTAGTGATGGTAAATATTACAGTGTAGTGATGGTGAATATTACAGTGTAGTGATGGTAAATATTACAGTGTAGTGATGGTGAATATTACAGTGTAGTGATGGTAAATATTACAGTGTAGTGATGGTGAATATTACAGTGTAGTGATGGTGAATATTACAGTGTAGTGATGGTGAATATTATAGTGTAGTGATGGTGAATATTACAGTGTAGTGATGGTGACTATTACAGTGTAGTGATAGTGAATATTACAGTGTAGTTATTGTGAAGATTACAGTGTAGTGATGAAGATTACAGTGTAGTTATGGTTACAGATTAGTGTAGTGAAGAGTACAGTGTACTGATAGCGAACATTAGATTACATCGTAGTGAAGATTTGTGTTGTGAAGATTACAGTGTAGGGATAGTGAAGATTACAGTGTAGTGATGGTGAAGATTACAGTGTAGTGATGGTGAAGATTACAGTGTATTGATAATGAAGAATGCAGTGTAGTTGTAGTGAAAATTACAGTGTAGTGATAGTAAAGGTTACAGTGTGATAGTGAAAATTAGTGTCAGTGTAATAGTGACTAGTTACAGTAGTACTGTGATGTACAGCAGTACAGAGGTACAGTAGTACAGAGGTACAGAGGTACAGCAGAACAGAGGTACAGTAGTACAGAGGTACAGCAGTACTAAGGTACAACAGTACAGAGATACAGCAGTACTGAGGTACAGCAGCACAGAGGTACAACAGTACAGAGGTACAACAGTACAGATGTACAGCAGTACAGAGGTACAGCAGTACAGAGGTACAGAGGTACAGCAGTACAGAGGTACAGCAGTACTGAGGTACAGCAGTACTGAGGTACAGCAGTACAGAGGTACAGCAGTACAGAGGTACAGCAGTACAGAGGTACAGCAGTACAGAGGTACAGCAGTACAGAGGTACAGCAGTACAGAGGTACAGCAGTACAGAGGTACAGCAGTACTGAGGTACAGCAGTACTGAGGTACAGCAGTACAGAGGTACAGCAGTACAGAGGTACAGCAGTACTGAGGTACAACAGTAGTACATCCTCCGGAGTGACTACGTCACATCTCACAACACACTCCTGGAGTCACACCAACACACTCCTGGAGTCACACCAACACACTCCTGGAGTCACAACAACAATAACTTCTCCACAAGGTGACCAGACTCATTTAGCCGACACCTCAAAGCTGGTCCACATTTATCCCAACCAGTAATTACCTATCATCTGCACCTTTTTTTAATTACCTTCTGAACACCGCACAAGGAAATTAGTCCCTCGAATAATATTTTTTTGGCAAGGGATGGAGCGCGATTAATTGAACTTCCTTACTACGAGTCGGGGAGAATTCTTGGAGAAAGTAATGGTCCGAAAGTAGATTTTTTAGGTAAGATCGTCGCTAAGTTTAGCGTCACGTCCGGGTGTCATACTACTGGCAGTGACCCTTTGAGGTTTACCGCTTAGTTTGCCTGTTATTTGTGAAGGTAAGTAATGCCTTTGGTAAGGGATCAGGCCGTTTCTTGTGGCGTCTTGGTGAATCCTTCCATTACCTTGTCAGTTCCTATAAGAAAAAATAAGTGAATGTGTTTGATAGTGGTTAAATTAAATCTCTGTTCACACACACACACACACACATATATATACACAGAGCCAGGAGCTATGAATCGACCCCTGCAACCAAAATTAGGTGAATACAATTACGTGAGTACACACACACACACACACACAGATCTTGGGGTGAGTATAACACCAGACACATCTCCTGAGGCGCACATCAACCAAATAACTGCTGCAGCATATGGGCGCCTAGCAAACCTAAGAACAGCATTCCGACATCTTAATAAAGAATCGTTCAGGACCCTGTACACTGTGTACGTTAGGCCCATATTGGAGTATGCAGCACCAGTTTGGAACCCACACCTAGCCAAGCATGTGAAGAAGCTCGAGAAAGTGCAAAGGTTTGCAACAAGACTAGTCCCGGAGCTAAGGGGTATGTCCTACGAGGGAGGTTAAGGGAAATCGACCTGACGACACTGGAGGACAGGAGAGATAGGGAGACATGATAACAACATATAAGATACTGAGAGGAATTGACAAAGTGGACAGAGACAGAATGTTCCAGAGATGGGACACAACAACAAGGGACACAGATGGAAGTTGAAGACTCAGATGAATCACAGAGATGTTAGGAAGTATTTCTTCAGTCACAGAGTTGTCAGGAAGTGGAATAGTTTAGGAAGCGATGTAGTGGGGCAGGCTCTATACATAGCTTTAAGCAGAGGTATGATAAAGCTCATGGCGCAGGAAGTGACCCAGTAGCGGCCAGTGAAGAGGCGAGGGCCAGGAGCTTTGATCGACCCCTGCAACCACAACTAGGTGAGTACAACAGTAGACACACACACACACACACACACACACACATTAAATAACCAGAAAAAGTGCAGAATTATGCAACTAGGCTTCTTCCAAAGATAAGATCATTGAAGGATAGAAGAAGCAGTGGAGACATGATAACAACATTCAAAATACTCAGTGGAATTGATAAGGCAGATGGGAATAGGCTGTTGGAAAGGCAAGAATCTGGGAAAACGGTGAGAGGAAAGTCACAGATGAACCACAGGGATGTTAGGAAGTATTTCTTCAGCCTCAGAGTGGTCGGGAAGTGGAATGATCTTGGAGAGGAAGTGGAGGTGGCAGACTCCATACATCGTTATGAGAGCAGGTACGATAGGGCCCACGAGGCTAAGAGGTCGTGAATCTAAAGCGTTACACCTTGGGTAGCATTGAAAATTGGGTTGGGCAAATATTCTGTTAGTGGGATGGATTGTGAAGGACCTGCCTAGTATGGGCCAACAGGCCTGCTGCAGTGTTCCTCCTTTCTTATGTTAACAGAAGAATAGAAACAGATGAGTACACACAGTACTATACAAAGTGTAGCAACCACTTAAATTTAAGTGACTTAGCCCCAAAAAAAGAAACACTCATAGGGTGGAGAGCTGTTTTGAGTTAATGGAGACGTCAGGAGGAAACAAATGATGGAGTTAATGGCCCTTCTACTCCCCCATCCTTGCAATCTTGCAATTGCCTTAATATTGTTATGGCGATCATATTACATCCTCTCTAATGACGGGGTGAAGGGTGACCATGTATGAATGTATTTGTATGTATTTGTATCTTATGTTCTTATGTATGTATGTATGTATGTATGTATACTGCTTGTATAATACACAGTTGCTGCCTTCCATCTCTTACAATACTTCGTCTGCAATATCAAACTGAACATTTGCAATTACGATTATTTTAATCTTAATACATTTTTGTAACCTTGTCTCAATAATTTCACGGTTATGGGATAATAAATAATAGAAAAAGCATTGTTAGTAGAGATTATGATTATTATTATTATTATTATTAAAGCCTGTCACCTCGAGGGTCATTAGGGTTCCATGTCACTTGTACACCACCAATCAAGAATACTTAAATGCTTAATATACGGATTAACGTAGACTTCCAGAGAGATATACACCTCGATGTATTTACACGTAGAGACATACACTTCTCAGTGTATTTACACGTAGAGACATACACTTCTCGGTGTATTTACACGTAGAGACATACACTTCTCAGTGTATTTACACGTAGACATACACTTCTCAGTGTATTTACACGTAGAGACATACACTTCTCGGTGTATTTACACGTAGAGACATACACTTCTCGGTGTAAATGGGTGCCTGGAGCTTCCAACAAGGACGAGGTCGACGATCACTGGGAAGGAGAGAAGCAGTGAGCTGCTAGTTAATGGTGACACTGTGGACGGTATCAGAGCACTTATCGTGATGGAGAAAAATGGGAGTGTGTCTGGGAGTGCTTCACCTGTGAGTGTGAAATTAGTTAATTGTGGTCCACGTTAGATTCCTATCTGTGCCGGGTGCACTCTTTTAATTGCACTCTGGAGGGCAGAGTGGAATTTATCACCGCTGTGAGCGCCCCTCCTTCTACCCAAAGAACCCGTGTGTGTCTGCTCTCTCTCTCTCTCTAAAGGATCACTGGAGCTCAAACTGTGGAATCCTGGATACTCTCCGTCTGTCGTCTTACAGAGTAATGCTGGAACTAAGACTGTTTACAAAGAAAACTTTTCTTCTAGAGCTTTATCAAGTCAGTGAAATTTATCGACAGATAAAGCTTTACTCTTCTGTTATTTTACCGAGAGTGTAGACGACAGAAATTGAAAGTCTGTCACAGTTATAAAAGAGAAGCAGGAAGCTTGTCACAGCTATAATACAAGCCCGACGTTTATCACAGCTATGAGTCAGCAAGGGAAAGAGGTCGCCTGCCGGTAGAAAGAATTATCAATTAAATTATAGTGAATAATTTGATACGACTCCATGAATCCTGATAATTGTACAGCTGGGGACATTGATGTATTCTGGAGATCATTGAAAGTAGAGAGAGGGGGAACACAGGAGGGAGGGAGGGGGAAATGCAAGGGGGCGATAGAAAAAGGAAGAGAATTAGAAAAAAAGGATTTTTCTATTGCTGGGAGACATGAAGTCTGATGAGAGATCGTGACAATCTTGATGCCTGGTCACTCCTGAGCTGTACTCACCTAGTTGTGGTTGCAGGGGTCGATTCACAGCTCCTAGTCCCGTGTGTGTGTGTGTACTCGTCTAATTGTTTGTGTGTGCGCGGTATTATTATTATCATCACTACCATCGGTATAATATCACTTCATGGGAGCAGGAAAGTGACGTAGAGAGTGACCTAGTAGCGACAAGTGAAGAGGGGGGCCAGGAGCTATGAATCGACCCCTGTAACCACAAATAGGTAAGAACACCTCACCAGAATAGCAATCTCTTATTATACCTGCTTGTATGGGCCAGTAGGCCTTCTGCAGTGTTCCTCCATTCTTATGTTCTTATGTTCTTATAACAACTCGCTTTCACTAATCTACCTACATCCCCCACCAACCATCTTATACACTCACTATCAGACCAAATGTTAACTGACCAGCACTACCATCAGTCCACCCGTAATCCAACCAGTCTACCAGCAACCAAACCAACCCACCCACCCACACTTCCATATTCTCTCTAGTATAAGTGACGGTATCTAGGCGCTATCCAATCTCTCTCGAGTATAAGTGACGGTATCTAAGCACTATTCAATCTCTCTCAAGTATTAGTGACGGTATCTAAGCCCTATTCAATCTCTCTCAAGTATAAGTGACGGTATCTAAGAGCTATTCAATCTCCCTCAAGTATAAGTAACGTTATCTAGATGCTATTCAATCTCTCTCAAGTATAAGTGACGGTATCTGGGCGTTGTTGATCGCCTCTGGTGCTCCAGGGTTAATCGTATCCACGACCTTCTACTTGGCTCATTTATCCTAATGATTTCCTTCTCTCTAATCATGTTCCATTTGTACTACAGAGACAAAGTGATCTTATAGTTCCATAAGATGGCTTTAGACTCCGTTTGTTTTAGCACAGCTCTAAAAAAAAGTCGGTCTTGTGTGCAGGTGCAATAGGGTCCATCAGCATTGTGCCTACTACACACTACTCAATGGAAAGGCAATGATGAGGATTAAGTACAGGGCGACCCTGTAAATCCGGTTTATTTGTCACGGTACTGTCTCTCGTTTTTTTCCCACAATACAGTTTAGAGGCCACGAACAATGAAGACAAAGATACAAGCTTCAGAAGAAGCTCTAGTTGGGACAAGTTTTCTCTCTGTGTGGAGCTTCATCGGTTCATAAAATCTGCACAGAATGATACGTTGTCTTTGTTTTCACACTTTTCGGCACTAAGTCATTCCATTCAGGCTATGAAATTTTATCCCGCCGCAGATTTGTCCAAAGTCCAGCGCTGTCCAATGATTACCAATCCCATAACACTCTATTACAACCCAGAGATCTTTTTACTGCCAGGGGGACAAGAGTAGCGGGTGTAAGGAGGATCGGCCATACGTCTCAGCAATTCTGGGATTACCAGCTCGCACTGCTAACCAAAATGTTACGAAGTGTCGTATGGAACACCAGTCAGGAACTGCTGTTATTTGGACAGGTTGGCGAAATCCTTGAGCTCTTTCATAAGGTATTTTTTTAAAGGGATCGCTAACACTCGTGATATAAATAATGCCACAGTGAAAAGAAGAGGAATAACTGAGTGAGATCTACCCGTCACTCGTCTTCATTCAGGTCGCTGTCTCCGTCGACGCCCTCGGGTAAACATTAACTCGGGTTATTTACGCCCCGACAGAAACTTTATCAAGACTTCAGTGTAAGCGATTTACAGAATGATCTCCGACCCAGCCTCCTGTTCTGCCTTCCACTGCTCTTTCCTCCAAAGAAATTCACTCCCATATACTTATATATATATCCCAAAATTTGAGAAAATACGGAGAACTTGCCCATCATTATATGTTTGTTCCCATAGGCTGGAGACCCTTGGCTCATGGGGAAAGAGTGCATCTAAGTTCCTCAAGGAGCTGGGCAAAAGACTCAACAGGGTAACTAGGGATCCCAGGGCAGCTAGTTTTCTGTTCCAGCGACTCAGCGCTGCTGTTCAGAGGGGTAATGTCTGCTGTATTTTGGGCACGCGCCCCAGCTCTGAGGAGCTGGATGAGATTTTCGCATTATAATCAGTGACAAACATGTAACAATATGTACTAAACATATATCTCTCACACCTCATGTACTGCATATGCCATCTTTATATCAACAATGTATCTCTTAAGTCTTTTGTACTATATATAATATATATATTAAAAATCTTTCATTTAGTCAGTGTCTTGCCAAAGGAGTGCTGACATCACAGCTAAGGCGGCCCTCCGAACCGCAACATGCCCACTTCTTCCTCAGAGTGCAGGCACTGTACTTCCCATCTACAGAACTTTAGTCTGGCTAAGGGTTCTCTTCATAAATGCTAGCTCGCTCACACTCCAACAGCAACTCAAGCTATGAAAAACATTTGTCTCCCCTTCGATCTAACGCACTCACACAAGCCTGCTAGATACTCATGCCTCTAGCACTCAAAACCACCTTTACCTCCTCCTTTCTAACTACATATTCTGTTTCATCCTATCTAGATGCCCTTCACAGCTCTCTGAATTATACCCTTGTCAGCGTATAATGTTGAACTGCATGTATACACGTGCTTCAGAAAACCTTAAATCCTCCCCTCCACACACACACACACACACACACACACACACACACACACACAGTCGCTTGCCTGAGTGACTGCCTCTAACCAGCTGACCCATTACCTTAATAATCTGCATATTGATCTCCCCGCACCTATCCTGCTTCTCCACCTCCCGCTGGACTGCAGCTGCACACCTCCAGAGCAAGGAATGCAGCCGCTGTCTACCCACCCTCGTCTTCTACAGTAGTTGCCCCTCTGTGAGGAATTGCACAGAGCTATTCTTCGCCTGTCCCCACTTCCCCCCCTACCCCTTGTGGGTCTTACCAGGGATTCGAGTTGCTGCTGTTGTTGCTGCTGTTGTTGCTGCACACCTGTTGTAACACCTGGGTATCTTTTACAAATGTGTCTTAATTCCTCTGGATACTGATCGATTTACATTCACTTAATGGATTCCTCTGAGAGAATAATCCCTCCTGAGTGGTTCTTTGATCCTGAAGAGGAGCTCTTGATCCAAGGAACTGGACCTGTGTTCCAATTCCTTTAGTAGTTCGTGAATGTTTTCCATTTCTCTCCCCCCCCCCAGGCGCTGTAGGACCCCTACGGATTTAGCACTCCCCCATAAATATAATAATTATAAGAGTAAATCTCAAGTATATAGCCGCTGTGTACTCACTTATTTGTGGTTGCAGGGGTCGATTCACAGCTCCTGGCCCTGCCTCTTCCCTGGTAGCTACGAGCTTCATCGTATCTCAGGGTTTTGTAAAAATAAGAAAATCTTTGATTGTGAGTCGTCTTTATTGACGTTTCGCCTGTTATTAAGTCTATATAGACTTAGTAGATATCTATCCGAGGTGAAACATTGATAAAAACGTTTTGGCACTTGTGTTTCGCTTTCCTGGTTTGAAGACTACCTGTTCTTCACTGAGTGTACTTGTTGTGATATATAAACCCTGTTGTATATGTTGCTAGTGTGGAACCCTTTTTTAAATGCGTTGTGAATGTAAAACCTGTTGTAAATGTATTGCTAATGGTGTACCTGCAGCTATAGATCTTTCGTGCATCGTCAGCTGTGCAATGTTGCAAGACAGCAACAGGTATGAGGGAAAATTCTCTGAGGCAAGGCAGAAGGTATCAATGGCAACCCATGTCACAGAGTGACTCTGTGACACTGGTTACCACTGATAACTTCTGCCTGGACTCAAAGAATTTCCCCTCCTATCTCCTGCTCTCTTGCAACATTGCATAGCTCCTGACGACCCAAGAGAGTGCAAAGGATCTAGAGCTACTGCCTTAGTCCTGATTTTTATGTATTTGTAGTTCCACTACTCGTTTTACCTGTACTGAGTCTTCCTGTTGGAAATTACTTTTTTTCAGTTGTTATTCTTTTGTCTGATTAAAGGTTTTTTAATAGGAATTTTGGGTAAGAGGTATCCAAGGGATTACGAATCATGGGTACATCGTTTGAGGTTCTGATCTGCAAGGCTGTTCAACGCTATGATGGCGTTGAGAATCTGATTCACGGAGCTGTAGATAAAATAGCGTATTGCTGACAATACAACGTTTCGCCTTGTCGTGATGAACTGATAAACCCCTACACAGAACGAAACGTTGTCCCGATAAAAACTGTTCTGCAACTTGTCTCTGCATTCTTCCGAGAGCCCTATATCCGTCTCTGTTTCCAATATTTTAGAGGGAGTTGGCTCTTGGAGAATGAGTAACGACTAACGAGCTGTGCTCCTTGGGCAACCTCAGCCTTCTCTCTCTCTCTCTCTCTCTCTCTCTCTCTCTCTCTCTCTCTCTCTCTCTCTCTCTCTCTCTCTCTCTCTCTCTCTCTCTCTCTCTCTCTCTCTCTCTCTCTCTCTCTCTCTCTCTCTCTCTCTCTCTCTCTCTCTCTCTCTCTCTCTCTCTCTCTCTCTCTCTCTCTCCTCTCTCTCTCTCTCTCTCTCTCTCTCTCTCTCTCTCTCTCTCCTCTCTCTCTCCTCTCTCTCTCTCTCTCTCTCTCTCTCTCTCTCTCTCTCTCTCTCTCTCTCTCTCTCTCTCTCTCTCTCTCTCTCTCTCTCTCCTCTCTCTCTCTCTCTCTCTCTCTCTCTCTCTCTCTCTCTCTCTCTCTCTCTCTCTCTCTCCACCGGGATCACAATAGGTCGGTTAATCAACAGTAACTCTCAACACCTCCTATTCATTACCGCCGTGAGAGGGTAATAAACGACGGAGCCAAAACCTCGATAAGAAGCGAGGGGTTTCTGTCTCTCCTCCGTCTCCTAACTCCCGTGGCAGGACCAACACATTCCGTCTGGGAGGCATGAGAAATCCTTCAAAGATGTTATTGTCCATTGTGTTACCCCGATTGATGCTAGAGACCACCGACGGCATAGAGAGGCCTGTCGGAATAACAATATGTGACTATTAACACTGGTGCACATCAGTGGGAGGGTCTAATAGAGTGAATTACATTGCCAATGACACAGATAACGAAGATGGCCTATGATGTAAAATCCCAACCATCCACCTGTTGTACCAGTCGTCTCCGGTCTTGTTGTACGGGTGTGTAAGTGTGGATATTCCTTCCCTCTAAGACTGCACTCTATACAACCTTGCTCTCAGGGACAATAAGCAGTAGAATGCCACAACAAGAGAGGCTCGGTTACAGCCCTTGGCCACCGAGAGATTCAATTCGCCTTACAGACAGGTTAAATGTGTGTCCCCATGTGGGTAAGGAGAGATAAGAACCCCTGACTGCGAATATAATAGTTTTCACACCCGGAGCTCGACTCCAGACACTGCTAGCCAAGACCCCCAAGGTGGAGGGTGCTGCCACACGCTCCTGCCTCTACCACCGTCCTCAGCTGCCTCACCAACAATACACTCTAGCTACCTCCACCACCATCCTCACCAACATTACCATACTCCAGCTGCCTCCACCACCATCCTCACCAACAATACACTCTTGCTGCCTCCACCACCATCCTCACCAACATTACCACACTCCAGCTGCCTCCTCCACCATCCTCACCAACATTACCATACTCCAGCTGCCTCCACCACCATCCTTACCAACAATACCACACTCCAGCTGCCTCCACTACCGTCGTCACCAACATTACCACACTCTAGCTACCTCTACCACCATCCTCACCAACAATACCACACTCCAGCTGCCTCCACCACCATCCTCACCAACAATACCACACTAGCTGCCTCCATCACCATCCTCACCAACTATACCACACTCTAGCTGCCTCCACCATCCTCACCAACAATACCACACTCCAGCTGCCTCCACCACCATCCTCACCAACAATACCACACTCCAGCTGCCTCCACCACCATCCTCACCAACAATACCACACTCCAGCTGCCTCCACCACCATCCTCACCAACATTACCACAACTTCATTGCCTCCTTCCCCAACCATACACCAGCTGCCTCCACCATCAACCACCACACAAGACTCCAATGGAGGAAAGGGAGAGGCGTCATCATTTTCAGTCATGGAAAAGGGTGAAACAGGTCCAATTTGTAGGATCAAGAGCCCCTCTATATTGTTCTAATAAAGAAAAAATATTTTTATTGGACTCTAATCACTTGCCTTTGTCAAACCACTGGTGCGTGCTGCATTGCCTTGATAATTGTAAATACGTACTTGATTAAAACCACCTTCAACATTAACTTTTTCAAGGTTGGATCAATCTATTTCTTCTAATTTCAAAAATATTTATTTCTCAGGCTCAGTACTGTGGAAAATGACACTTCCTTATTATTCAGGATACAGTGGTCCCTTGGTTTTCGCCGAAAATTCGTTCCAGAATGCTGCTCAAGTGCCATTACCGAACGAATTCCTTAAGAAATAATGTCACGTAGGTTAGCCTATTTCAGACCCCCAAAAATACACTTGCAACAGCACTTACGAAAATACACTTACATAAATGTTCGAGTTTGGAGATGCACGAAAACCGAGGGACCACTGTATTTATTAAAGGAAATGTTTCGCCACGAGTGAAACGTTCTCTTTAATAAATATCCTGAGCCGTGCAAAGGATCCTCTTCCACAGCAGAATGAAGTAGTGGAGGCAGGATCCATACATAGCTTAAAGATAAGGTATGATAAGGCTCTTGGAGCAGGTAGAGTGGACCTAGTAGTGACTAGCGAAGAGGCCGAGGCAAGAGCTATGACGCGACCCCTACAACCACAAATAAGTGAGTACAATCTCTTGGCATCACACCATATACAACCTGGTCCAGTGTTAGACACATGAGATAATACAGTGCTTTAGATATGGTCTCCATATATTATTATTCGAGTGTATGCGACTGAAGCAGCTTACCGAGCAGGTGAAGAATTATATCAAGGAAGAATTATACCTTTTTATCTTTATTTTTTATTAATACATTTCAACAAATCTATATAAATATAGTTATTGCATTGATACTTGGAAAAAAGTATTAAAACTATTATATATCCAAAGTGAAGCAATATTTTTACAGAAGCGAAGAACACAAGTTATATGGCCAAAAGAAAATCTATCATGACTAATATTACTGAAACTCTGGATATAAGTTTTTTTTTTTTTTTTAACCATCTGGCTGTATCCCACCAAGGTAGGATTATTATAATTAAAACCAAGTGCCAAACCCACAAGGGTCATACAGCACTGCAGGGTAGGGTATAATAAAGGTTTAACAAGCTTGACCAGAGACTAGTGAGGGCAGTTAGTACAACAGAGATACAGTTATTAAGGGTGGTGAGGAGTGCTAAAGGAAGTATAATCGAAGTTTGTGTAATAAATCTGTTGCTGTCAAAGAGGGAGTCTGTGTCAAGGGTGGGGATCAGCGAGGAGGGAAGATAAAGGGTGTTAGAATGGTGATGTATAAGATAAAGACTACCATGGATCTGATAGCTGGTCACTTATTTTTTATAGTTGGTTTGTTTAATTGAAGAAGAAGATAGTTCAATAGCTAAATTCCTCTTAAGTAATAGTTTTATTAGTTATAATTTCAAATTTTAAGCATATAAATAATGTAAACTGATTTAAAATTTTATTATTAATCTTTGCTTAAGTAACACTGCCCTTCTAATTTTCAGATTCTGATGCCTGTTCTTAGCAGCATATACTAGTGAAGCTGCCAATGTCTATTATAAACCATTTTTATACACCAATAATAAATGTTTAAACTACAGTATATTGCATCTCATAAATGTATTTTGTATATAACTTCTCACAAGACAGCAATTTTAATATATAAAAATATACTCATCCTTTGTGCACAATATAAAATAAATTTCCATCTTGTTGAGATGGTAGAGGCTGTAACATACCAAGGACTGGAACCACTTATTGCACAATATTATTTTTTATATGTATCATTCAAATTTGTTTTCTTCTCAATTTATATTTGTAATAAATCTTCTAGGAAAAACTGGGAGAATAACAACTAAGACCATACTGGTTGCATTATGCAGCAGTATTATATTCATCCTTGGCACTGAATGAAATATGTCCAATATACATTTGGGTTTCGAGTTTTTCTGCTACCAGAGCCCAGCCCCGGGCCAGGCTTGTCTGGTCAACCAGGCTGTTGCTGCTGGCCCATATATACATCATAGCTTGGTTATTTTCCTTCTCTCAAAGATTTCTAGTTGTCCCAGCAGCACTTCTATCTTTTGGTAAGATGTTGAAACAATCTGGGAGCAAGGATGTTGAAACAACGTTATCTTACTGTGCCCAAAGTATGCCTACCTGTCAATGGGCTTATTTTACACTTCCTCCCATTTATCACTCCAGTATTTTATGGCAGTGTGCAGATTTGGAACCAGGCATTCAAGTACTTCCAACATATACATATTACCATGTATCTCCTCTGCTCCAGCAAATACATATTTATTGGCTTCATTCGAGCTGTACATAAGTGGTCTCTGTACGTGTTCCAACTCTGATATTTTCCTGCTCTGAATGGAGACATCGTCACTGAACAAGAGCACAATTTAAGTGTCACAATGTGCACAATTTTATTTTTGAAGTTCTCATTATCTACCCCCATCATTTTCCTGGCTGTCATGGCATTTGCCTTATTGTATTTCTAAAAAGCCAACTGACATAATTACTCCCAGGTCTTCACATGTTCCTTTCATTCTATTTAATGATCCTCATGGGTTTTGTATATATATCTCTCTTGAGCTCTTCCCTTTTTTTTCTATTACCTAAGCAGCTGGAACACATCACAACTGAATGTCATGTTTTCCACTGCTCAATGGGAAACCCTGCATACATCTTCTTGCAATTGTTTTTAGGGACTTCTACCGAGGCGACTCCCTTGCTTATTTTGGTGTAATCAGCAAATGATACAAAACCATGACAAGTGTTTTTTATCTATGTCTGAGCCCTTTGTACCCACCTAATGCTGGGTTTTGCTCTTTTACTATACTTTGTGTTCTATCTCTCAGGAAAGTGAAAATCCACCAGCCTACCTTCCCCATTTAGCACTGCACAGTGTACACTTGGTGTTGATTAAAAACCAATGCCATAACTGGTGACTCGGCAAATGTACAATGCTGGTGATACTGCACAACCATAATTATTCTCCTCTTCACCTTTTAGCACTGTATAACCAATACAGGTTTAGAGTTTAAATAAATAATACTGTTCACTACTGAACTAGGTAAATATATTTGAGAAAAGTCACAAAACTCAATCTCGCCTAACCATATTCAGGCCAAAAAGAAAAAAAATTGCTCCAAGTTGAGAAAAAAACCCAAAAAGTTTACCTCCATATTTGATAAGAGGTGATACAAAAACAAAAGTGTATACTGAACTCAAAGCTGCCGTTGATTTAAGAACTATAATTTGCCAAGTTTTAAACTCATTCTTGTATGGTACAAGTTCTGTATGACTCCCCTACAGGTTTAGTGTTTCCCTATAATTATTACACTCAAACCCACAAGGTTCATACAGCTTCCCTATAATTTATACCATACAATTTCAATAATTCACCAAGAGGCAATTTTAAAGTGGATCAGCTATGTAACATGTCCCTGACTGGTTACACTGCATTGTGCAGCTGAAATCTTGCGGCTCAAGTTCCACTATTTACAACAGTCCCATCTTAGCCCGTGAGAGATGCTCACGAGCAATAATGAGACGCTGAATTTGTGCTGTGCCTTCATATATCTGGTAGATCTTGGCATCTCGCATTAACTTCTCGACTGGATACTCGGTGTTGAATCCATTGCCACCAAATATCTGCAGTAAATAAATATTTTCAACAAGGCAAATTAATTCATTGTATTGTAAGTTCCAAAAAAATCTTATGGCGAATAACTTAAAGAGTTTGAACCTATGATAACCCAGTGCTAACTCTGCCTTTTGCATACTTCTAACCTTACTGTACATAATAATCCTGCATGTTGGTGATGTAGAAAACTGACTAAATTTTTTTTAACATGTCAGCCATTTCCCACCAAGGCAGGGTGACCCAAAAAAGAAATATTTAAATCTTAAGAAATAATAATGTGGTGAATCTCCAGTGGCTTAAATTGGAAGTAAAAACATAGCCAATAAATCAGCCAATGTTCATCCACTTTGTAGGCCATAATCTGAGAAATAACCACGTCAGGAGACACTTCTGTGATGGACAAAACACCACCAAAATTTCTCATAGAACCTGTTAATGTTACTTAAATACGTAGATAGAGTTGGAGAGGCACTGTCAAATTTTGCTGAGAATAAGAAAATTTTTTTGAGTGAGATAAACAAGTTAAGAAAACCTAGGGAACGAATGGATTTGTCAGTTAAAAACAGAGTAGGAGAGTTAGTAGATGGGGAGCTGGAGGTATTGGGTAGGTGGCAGGAATATTTTGAGGAATTTTTAAATGTCGATGAAGAAAGGGAGGCAGTAATTTCATGCACTAGCCAGGGAAGTATAACATCTTTTAGGAGTGAAGAAGAGCAGGATGTGAGTGTGGGGGAGGTGCGTGAGGCATTACATAGAATGAAAGGGGGTAAAGCAGCTGGAACTGATGGGATCATGACCAAAATGTTAAAAGCAGGGGGAGATATAGTGTTTTAGTGGTTGGTATTTTTGTTTAATAAATGTATAAAAGAGTGGAAGGTACTTAGGGATTGGCAGTGTGTATAATCTCTCTATATAAAGGGAAGGGAGACAAGAGAGATTGTAAAAATTATAGGGAAATAAGTTTACTGAGTTCTCCATGGAGAAGTGGAACAGAATTCTTCCTCCGTAAGTCATGCGTGTTGTAAGAGGCGACTAAAATGCCGGGAGCAAGGGGCTAGTAACCCTTTCTCCTGTATAC
This sequence comes from Cherax destructor, assembly GCA_009830355.1. Classification (NCBI taxonomy): domain Eukaryota; kingdom Metazoa; phylum Arthropoda; class Malacostraca; order Decapoda; family Parastacidae; genus Cherax; species Cherax destructor. The sequence continues at coordinate 585,532 of WNWK01000119.1, forward strand.
ATTATTAAAGTTAAAAAGAGAAACTTTTGCTTTTCTTTTTGGGCCACCCTGTTCAGTGGGATACGTCTGGTTTGTTGAAAGAAGTTTACTGAGTATACCAGGTAAAGAGTATAGTAGGGTTATTATTAAAAGAATTAGAGGTAAAACAGAGAGCAGGATTGCAGATGAGCAAGGAGGCTTTAGAATGGGTAGGGGATGTGTAGATCAGGTGTTTACCTTGAAGCATATATGTGAACAGTATTTAGATAAAGGTAGGGAAGTTTTCATTGCATTTATGGATTTAGAAAAAGCATATGATAGAATGGATAGGGGAGCAATGTGGCAGATGTTGCAAGTGTATGGAATAGGTAGTAAGTTACTAAATGTTGTAAAGAGTTTTTATTAGGGTAGTGAGGGTCAGGTTAGGGTGTGTAGAAGAGAAGGAGATTACTTCTAAGTAAAAGTAGGTCTTAGACAGGGATGTGTAATGTCACCATGGTTAACATATTTATAGATGGGGTTGTAAAAGTAGTAAATGGTAGGGTGTTGGGGAGAGGGGTGGGATTAAATTATGACGAATCAAATACAAAATGGAAGTTGACACAGTTACTGTGCTTTTGGGAGATTCTAAAGTTGCAAAGGTTAGTGGACGAGTTTGGGAGGGTGTGTAAAGGTAGAAAGTTGAAAGTGAATATAGATAAGAGTAAGGTGATGAGGGTATCAAACGATTTAGATAAAGAAAAATTGGATATTACATTGGAGGGAGGGAGTATGGAAGAAATGAATGTTTTCAGATATTTGGGAGTTGACTTGTCAGCAGATGGGTTCATGAAGGATGAGGTAAATCATAGAAATGATGAAGAAAAAAAGGTGAGTGGTGTGCTGAAGTATCTGTGGAGACAAAGAATGTTATCCATGGAGGCAAAGAAGAGAATGTACGAGAGTATAGTGGTACCAATACTCTTACATGGGTATGAAGTATGGGCTGTAAATGCTGCAACGAGTAGGCGGCTGGAGATGTTGTGTCTAAGGGCAATGTGTGGTGTAAATATTATGCAGAGAATTCGTAGTGTGGAAATTAAGAGGAAGTGTGGAGTTACTGAAAGTATTAGTCAGAGAGCTGAAGATGGGCTGTTGAGGTGGTTTGCTCATTTAGAGAGAATAGAACAAAGAATGACTTGGAGAGCGTATAAATCTATTGGGGAAGGAAGGCGGAGTAGGGGTTGGAGGGAGGGGGTAAAGGAGGTTTTGTGGGCGAGGGGCTTGGACTTCCAGCAAGTGAGCAAGTGTGTGTGAGCGTGTTAGATAGGAGTGAATGAAGACTAATGATTTTTGGGACCTGACGAGCTGTTGGAGTGTGAGCAGGGAAATACTTTGTGAAGGGATTCAGGGAAACCAGTTAGAAGGACTTGAGTCCTGGAAATGAGAAGTACAATGCCTGCACTTTAAAGGAGGGGTTTAAGATATTGGCAGTTTGGAGGGACGTCTAAACTGTCGTATCTGAGTGCCTCTGCAAAGACAGTGATTATGTGTGAGTGATGGTGAAAGTGTTGAATGATGAATGTTTTTTTTTCTTTCTTTCTTTCTTTTTGGGTCACCCTGCCTTGGTAGGAAGCAGCCGATGTGCTGAAGAAAAAAAATCTATTTAATCATTAATTACATTTACTTTACCTGAACAGCATTTGTAGCAGCTTTGTTAGCAGCATCTCCAGCGAAACCCTTGGCAATGGATGCAAAGTAGGTGTTGCGGCGACCCTGATCAATCTCCCAGGCTGCTCTCATCCAAGCCAAGCGGCCCAGCTCAGTGTCCATCGCCATCTCTGCCAGCATGAATGAAATAGCCTGCAAAATAAAAATGAGACTTTGTATTTCATGATACAGTGGACCCTCGAATTTCACGAGTCTCAATTTTCGTGAATTTCTATTACAGGCAACTTTTTTCGTCAAAATATAGCCTCAATTTTCATGATTTGCCTCTGAATTCAGCGGTCGTATAGAATGCGTCCCAGCGGCTGCGCACACACAAAGGCTCCCAACACCATCCAGAGTCAGTCTGGCATTGTTTCTCGGTGAGTGACCATCACCCCACGTGTTCATACGATACATTTCGTAATAATCCTTTGTTTTTTGTGATTGCAACTCCTAAATAAGCCATCATGGACCCAAAGAAAGCTCCTAGTGCCAGCCCTTTGGTAAAGAAGGTGAGAAACATGATAGAATTAAAGAAATCATAGAAAAACATGAAAGTGGAGTGCATGTGGCCGACCTCGGCAGGATGTATGGGAAGCCCCATTCAACGATCACTTCAATCGTGGCAAAGAAAAAAGAAATCAAGGAAGCTGTTGTTGCGAAAGGGGTAAATATGCTAACGAAAAAAAGATCTCAAATAATCGAAGATGTTGAGAATTTGTTAAAAGAGTTAGCAAGAGATAGTGTTACGCAGTTGATAATTTGCAAAAAGGCAAGGCAGTTGCATGCCGATCTTGTGAAGAAAATGCCTAGAACGAGTGCTGATGTTAGTGAATTTAAGGCCAGCAAAGGCTGGTTTGAAAATTTCAAGAAGCGAAGTGGCATGCACAGTGTTGTAAGGCATGGTGAGGCTGCAAGTTCAGACAAACATGCAGCTGAAAAATTTGTGCATGAATTCAAGGTGTATGTAGAGGATGAAGGATTCCTCCCCCAACAAGTGTTGAATTGTGGCAAAACAGGCTTCTTTTGGAAGAAAATGCCAAAGAGGACCTACATCACACAGTACGAAAAGGCACTGCCAGGACACACGCCTATGAAAGACAGGCTAACTCTCTTGTTCTGTGGTAATGCTAGTGGGGATTTCAAAGTGAAGCCTTTACTGGTGTATCACTCTGAAAATCCCTGACATTAAATGACATGCCCATGCACTCTGCCCCAGGCCCAGACTCGTGAAACTCATGTTCATCAAGAACTGCAAGAAACCCTTATCATGTGCTTTTAACATCCTATGGAGAGTGGCCAGTGAAGAGGCGGGGCCAGGAGCTATGACTCGACCCCTGCAACCACAACTAGGTGAGTACAACTAGGTGAGTACAGCTGCTAAAAACAACAGACATAGCCAAATAGTAGTAGTAGTAAACAGAGTAAAGTCTGAGGCGGCTACGGTGAAAAGCTCTGTTCCACAAAGCACAGTATACTTGCTCCCATCCTGTTCCTCATCCTCATATCTGACAGACAGGGATGTAAGCCACAGCACCGTGTCTTCCTTTGCAGATGACACCTGAATTTGCATGAGAGTGTCCTCCACTGAAGACATCGCAAGACTCCAGGTGGACATCAGTCAAATCTTTAAATGGGCCACAGACAACAATACGAAGTTCAATGATGATTTGATGATTAATTTCAATTACTCCGATATGGAAAATGTGAGGAAATTAAAACTACAGTGGACCCCTGCCTAACGAACACCCCGGAAATCGTACAATTATGTAAGTATAATATTGTAAGTGATTGTGGAAGTGAATTTTTGGGGGTCTGAAATAGACTAACCTACGTGACATTATTTCTTAAGGAAGTAAATTCGTTCGGTAATGGCACTTGAGCAGGCTTCTGGAATAAATTTTGTTCGTTAGGCGGGGGACCACTGTATATCAGAGTATAAAACAAATTCCAATCACACAATGGAGCGAAAAACTATTGTAAAAGACCTGGGAGTGATGATGTCAGAGGATCTCACCTTCAAAGACCATAACATTGTATCACTCACATCTGCTAGAAAAATGACAGGATGGATAATGAGAACCTTCAAACCTATGGATGCCAAGCCCATGATGACACTCTTCAGGTTGCTTGTTCTATCTAGGCTGGAATATTGCTGCACACTAACAGTACCTTTCAAAGCAGGTGAAATTGATGACCTAGAAAATGTACAGACAACCTTCACAGCACACACAACTGTGATAAAACACCTCAATTACTGGGAACGCTTGAAGTTCCTCAACCTGTACTCCCTAGAATGCAGGCGGGATAGATACATGATTATATACACTTGGAAAATCCTTGAGGGACTAGTACCAAACTTGCACACAAAAGTCACTCCCTATGAAAGCAAAAGACTTGGCAAACGATGCAACATCCTCCCAATGAAAAGCAGGGGCGCCACTAGCACGATAAGAGACAACATAATAAGTGTCAGGGGCCCAAGACTGTTCAACTGCCTCCCAGCATACATAAGGGGAATTACCAATAGACCTCTGGCTGGACAGGCACCTAAAGTCAGTACCTGACCAGCCGGGCTGTGGTTTGTATGTTGGGTGGCGTGCAGCCAACAGTAACAGCCTGGTTGATCAGGCCCTGATCCACCATGAGGCCTGGTCACAGACCAGGCCACAGGGGCATTGACCCCCAAAACCCTCTCCAGGTACACTCTAGAAAGTAAGGCATAGCCATATATACTGAGTATTTTCATCTTATTGGTTGGTGGAAATGATAAATAACTTTTCTAAAAATAGTCATGTAAACTTGTGGCACTAAAGTTGAATATTTTTTCCATCATTATTAGCAATATGGTGAATATCATATCTTCGCAATGTTGGGACATGGTCTACATGACTTGCATTTGAATGCCATGCTGAAATGCACTTAGGTTATGAAGAAAGATTTTGAAAAAAAAAATAAAAACCACAAAAAAAAATCAATGGCTCAAATTTTACAACCTCAGATTCTAATATTATTTGATATTTATGATATTTATGATATTTAAGATTTTCCTTCAGGCTTCTCCATGGGGAAGTGGAACAGAATTCTTCCTCCTTAAGCCATGCGTGTCGTAAGAGGCGACTAAAATGCCGGGAGCAAGGGGCTAGTAACCCCTTCTCCTGTATATATTACTAAATGTAAAAGGAGAAACTTTCGTTTTTCCTTTTGGGCCACCCCACTTCAGTGGGAAACGGCTGACGTGTTGAAAGAAGAAAAAGATTTATGATAACATTCACATGAATGTGTTTTCTTCTTTGGGTCACCCTGCCTTAACTGGCATCATCCGTCGAGTTAAAAAACATTGTTCAGCTTTTAGATAGTTTGAGTATGATTATTAACAGTTCATGGATTTATTTAACAAAAGCAGTGCTGTATGATCCTAGTGGGTTTAGCACTTAGTTTTAATTATAATAATATTTATTTCTGCAAAGACAATCACTGTGTGTTAATGATGGTGAAAGTTTTTTACCTTTTTTGGGTCACCCTGCCTCGGTGGGAAATGGCCAGTGTTAAAAAAATATATTTATCAAAAAAAAAAGGGAAGTACAGTGGACCCTTGAAAATCGTCTCCCTTGAAGATCGGCAAATTTGAAAATCATCCACTTTTTTCGGCAAAAATCGACTTGAAAATCGTCCATTTCCTTGAAAATCAGCTGTCGTCTGAAACACGTCCGCGTGGCCTTCCCGCCGCCTGGGCACGTAAACACCACATTGAGCGTCAGTGTGCCATTGTTTACCAGCGAGTGACCGCCACCCACGCATTCATACCATACATTTTGTCATTATTCCATTCGTTTTAGTGCTTGCAACTGCTAAATAAGCCACCATGGGCCCAAAGAAAGCTCCTAGTGCCAGCTCTTAAAGAATGCAAGAAACACGATAGAATTCAAGAAAGAACACACCAGACAGGGTACTTCCCCACACCAGGCAGGGTACTTCCCCACACCAGGCAGGGTACTTCCCCACACCAGGCAATGTACTTCCCCACACAAATCAGCCAGGGTACTTCCCCACACCAGGCAGGATACTTCCCCACACCAGGCAATGTACTTCCCCACACAAATCAGCCAGGGTACTTCCCCACACCAGGCAGGGTACTTCCCCACACCAGGCAGGATACTTCCCCACACAAATCAGCCAGGGTACTTCCCTACACCAAGCTCAAACAAATGTCTTATTTTAGGTTAAATGTTTTATTTTAGGTTAATATAGACATTTTCATTACTCCATCTATGATATTTTCTTCAAAATTATATAAGAAACATGTTACATATCATATAGCATATAAACATTGATACAATGTTTATATGCTATCGAGTGGTGAGTTGGGTGGAGAGTAAACATTACGTTTTCTCTGATGCAGCGTTAGAGAAAACTGTAAATCTGGCGTCTGGTGCAGTAAACGCCCATCATATGCGTTTGTTTACAATTCTCGGCATGAATTATTCATTACTTCTCCCTTTGTTTATGATGGCATCTAAAGGTTGTTGTTAGAAATTATTAAACTCGGTGAACATGGTAATAATATGGCTGTGTAGTGTAATAATATGGCTGTGTAGTGTAATAATATGGCTGTGTAGTGTAATAATATGGCTGTGTAGTGAAGCCCCGGGTGGGGGCTACATAAGTGTACCTACATCTACAGGCTACCTACACTGAATTCCTACAAATAAATACTACACCTCTCTCCCTACATTAAGACTAACAAATATTTTAAAGTAAGTAATGAATGTACTGTGGCAGTAAAAGACAAAGAAGGGAAGTAACCCCAGAAAAGGACTTGGTACTTGAAGTCTATGGAAGGAATTCCTATTCCAAATACAGTGGTACCTCGAGTTACGATATTTTTTCGTTCGAGAATGCTGTTCAAGTGCCATTACCAAACGAATTTATCCCCATAAGGAATAATGTAAAATAGACTAGTCCTTTTACACCCCCAAAAATATACTTACAAAAGCATTTAAAAAAATAAACTTACATAAAAGGGCGATTTTGGGGACCATCGTAACTCGAGGTACCACTGTAGTAACTCTTAAATCCTCTACCCTCCTCCTGTCTTCCACACATCAACAACTCTTCAATAAAGGTAAGTGTCAAGTTATTACTGTTTTATACTTCATGTCTCATTGTTTTCTGTGTAGATAAATGTACATTTTATGTAAAAAAAAATATTTTATAAATACTTTTGGATGTCTGGAACGGATTAATTTTATTTACATTATTTCTTATGGGGAAAATGGTTTTGAAAATCGTCCATTTTGAAAGTCGGCAGCCTCTCAGGAACGGATTAATCACGATTTTCAAGGGTCCACTGTATACTATATCAAATATGCTCTATACAATTAAATAAAGAGTTAACTAAACAGTCAATTCAGCTTTGTAAGGAAGTATTTTTAAAGGAAAAAAAAAGTAATGTTTACCTTACTTAATAATACATGCCACTGATAACAGCAGTGAAAAACAGCCGTAAGTGTGTATAATCAGGACTATCATAATACTACTACATTTGACTTTCTATTAATGGCAACTAATGATCAAATACAAAACACTGAGTTATAGGAAAGAGATTACAGGAAGCACTGTACAGCCTCTCATCACTTAATGATGGAGTTCTGTTCCCAAGACCACGTCGTTAAACGAATTCGTCGCTAAGTGAGGAGCATACTATAATGGTCAACCATCTTTGATGTTGTTTTAATGTCACCTTTGCACCATTTATAACATTTCTGGTATATTTTTAAATGTTTATACAGTAGTGTACTGAATATTGAAATAAACAGAAAAGAGGAAATCAGCTCTAATATACATTATTTAGGTATGAATGCTGGTCAGAGAGCCCGTCGTAAGTCCGAGGAATCAGTAAACGAGTACGTCGCTAAGTGAGGGGAGGCTGTATTGACAGTGATAGTATATGCAGTAAGTTTGGTATAGTTCTACCTATATTTTAATGTTCCATAAGGCTGAGAATGAAAACTTTCCCAATAATATACTACAGTGGACCCCCGAGTTTCGTAAAAACTTCACTCCTGAAGTCTGCTCAAGTGCCATTACCGAACGAATTTACTCCCTTAAGGAAAAATTTCACGTAGGTTAGTCTATTTCAGACCCCCAAAAATACACTTCCACAAGAACTTACAAAATTATACTTACATAATTGCACGATTTCTGGGGTATTCGTTAACCGAGGGTCCACTGTATATGTTCTAAAATCAGTTAGAGGAAGGGGCAGGGCTACAATGAATGATTAACACTGTACTGATCCTGCAAAAAGCAACGAAACAAAGCAAAAAATTCACTTGAGGCAGGACTGCCTACTTACCTGATGATTGGCAATTTGAGTTCCAAAGGTCTTCCTTTCCAGTGAATATTTGGTAGCTTCATCCAGAGCTCGCTGGGACAACCCCACAGCTCCAGCAGCCACAGGAGGTCGAGTGTGGTCAAAAGCTCCCATTGCAATCTTGAACCCATCACCCTCACCTAAAATATCCCATTACGTATTATACAGTAGACCCTCATTTAGCACGGTAGTTACGGTCCTGAAAACATCGTGTTAGGTAAAATCGTGTTAGATAATTAAAAGAACTTATGGGAAAAATAGGGTTATAGTCCTGAGAGTCCCCAAAAAGCCAAACAAGTTTTTTTTAGACCAACAGATCTTACAAATATAAAAGAGAATATGTAATTGTAGTTCATTATCGTGATGTATTATGTTGTTTTTACTGCTTAAGACTACAAATGTAACAGAAATAATAGTATTTACCTTAAATTGTGGGTGCTGATGTTTGTGGATGATTGTGAAGAGAGTGGAGAGTTATGCTGTGGCCCTACTGGGCTGAGGTGGATAGTAGAGATTCTGGAACTGAAGTCGATAGTTGTACTGAGTGTCTCTAACTTTAATAAAGTCATTCAGTAAGTCAGTCAAGTCATTCAGTAAGTCAGTCAAGTCATTCATTAAGTCAGTCAAGTCATTCATTAAGTCAGTCAAGTCATTCATTAAGTCAGTCAAGTCATTCAGTAAGTCAGTCAAGACATTCAGTAAGTCAGTCAAGACATTCAGTAAGTCAGTCAAGACATTCAGTAAGTCAGTCAAGACATTCAGTAAGTTAGTCAAGACATTCAGTAAGTCAGTCAAGACATTCAGTAAGTCAGTCAAGACATTCAGTAAGTCAGTCAAGACATTCAGTCAAGTCCAGTCAAGCATTCAGTAAGCCAGTCAAGACATTCAGTAAGTCAGTCAAGACATTCAGTAAGTCAGTCAAGACATTCAGTAAGTCAAGTCATTCAGTAAGTCAGTCAGTCAAGTCATTCAGTAAGTCAGTCAGTCAAGTCATTCAGTCAAGTCATTCAGTAAGTCAGTCAGTCAAGTCATTCAGTAAGTCAGTCAGTCAAGTCATTCAGTCAGTCAGTCAAGTCATTCAGTCAGTCAAGTCATTCAGTTAGTCAGTCCAGTCAGTCAGTAAGTTAGTCACACAAACTTATGTTTACATCTTTTTATGTGTACAAAGTAACACTTCATTACAGCCACAGGTTATGTCTTGTCTAATATATTTTTCTTCGTTAATTCTAAGACTTAATAAATGCTTAAACATTTTCTTGCCACTTTGAGCAACACTGGTATGCCTACTGGGTGACATGATTGCTTGGCAGATACAAGATATAGTAATTTAAAGATCAAAACACAATTCACTCTTTTATTCTTGACAAACACAGCTGGCTTGACGCGTATGGGATACGAATGCTGGGATGGTGGGGTGTTGTTGGGGGATGGGTAGCATGGGAAGGCGGGTGGTCTCCCCAGCTGTTCCACAACATTAGCACCGGCCGCTTGAGGGAATGGTTGCTTTTTCTTCCTGCAAACTGTAAGTAAGTTTATTCAGGTATACACAGATACAGTTACAAAGATTATCATACATAGCAGCATATGTGTAGAGAACCTAGGATAACCCAAACTTTGGGTTATCCTAGGTTCCTCTAGGTAACACTGGGTTTCTCTAGAACCGTTTCTCTAGGATAACACTGGGTTATCCTAGGTTCTCTACACATATGCTGCTATGTATGATAATCAATGTAACTATCTCTGTATACCTGAATAAACTTAGTTTTTGCGAAGGAAAAACAAATTCCCTTTTCCTCAAAGCATGAGGATTCTTACAGCGGTAAATAACCATGGGCTTACACTTGAAATCACCTGATGCATTACCCAAAAGGAGCAAGGTGAAGCGATCCTTTGCTGTCTTGAAGCCTGGTGCGCTTTTCTCTTGCTGACTGATATAAGTTCATGTTGGCATTTTCTTCCAGAAAACACTTGTCTCGTCAGCATTAAACACTTGTTGTGGCTCGAATCGCGTAATATAAGGTTTACGTCGTGTTAGATAAAAATGTGCCGCAATTCTTCAATCGCGTAATACCCAAAACGCGCAACATAAAGTCGTGCTAAATGAGGGTCTACTGTAATTCATTTACTGTACTTACAAGTACTGAAGCAAAATTTTCCCAAAACTGTAATGTTATGCCATAGTAAGTTAATACTGTACAAAATTTTCTAGAAAATTTTGACACATGAGCCTATGCACTGTACAATATTTTTTTTTTAAATGCTGGCCGTCTCCCACCAAGGCAGGGTGACCCAAAAAAGAAATACTTTCACCATCCTTCACACTATCACTGTCTTGCCAGAGGCATGCAGATATGATGGTTTAGATGTTACACTAAACGGCAAATATCCCAAAAAGTAATGCACATCTCAAAATAATCTATGCATTATAACTAATGATTTTTATACTAAGTATTACCCAAGAGAACGTTTTCCTTGGGAACAACCACATCTTCAAGCGTAAAGCCACTGGTGTTGGCGCAACGCTGACCCATGTTTATTTCCTTGCGCCCTTTAGTCAAACCGGGGGAGTCACCATCAACAATAAAACCAGTAAAGGCTTTAGCAGATGGACAGTTTTGGTCTGAGCTGTGTAAAAATAAAGAAATATTGTTTTTAGGTGCTGCTTATCACTGTGGTTAGTTTTATACACATTGTATAGTAGTAGTAAATATAGAATAAGCCTTAAACTGTAGAAAATATATAAATAAAGTCTATAAGAATTTTTTAGTATGTACTGTATAAAAATTAATAAAAAATAAAGTTGTAAACCTTGGGATTTTGGTAAAGCATATAATCAACAAGTAACTCACAAATTGGACCTAAATCTTTATATAATAATATAATACATGGTATATGTACATGGTACTATACAGGCCTAGCTGACATCAATGACATACAGTGGACCCTCGCTATTTGAACACTCCAAAACTCACCCTCATTCCAGAATGCTGTTCAAGTGCTGTTACCAAACAAATTTATTTTCATAAGGACTGATGTAAATTAGATGAGTCCATTTCAGACCCCCAAAAATACACTTATAAAAGCACTTAAAATAATAAACTTACATAAAAGGGTGAGTTTTGGAGTGTTCGAATAGCAAGGGTCCACTGTACTACTATATACAAAGCCCCTTGTTATGCAGAGCATTTTGGGCAAATTAGGTCCTTGTCCCAGGATGCGACCCACACCAGTCGACTAACTCCTAGGTACCCATTTTACTGATAGGTGAACATAGACAACCGGTGTAAAGAAACACACCCAATGTCTCTACACACGCTTGGAATCGAACGCAGACCCTCGCTGTGTGAAGCGAGAGCTTTAGCGATCAGGTCTATTGTGGACCACTGATAAATTTCAACTTGATGATAATGAAGGACTGAACAAAAATCACCTGAAGAACAGTCTCTAATGAGTATGTTAGTTGAGATTTGGTCCACTCAAGCATACATTAATGTATTTAAACAGCACTAACACAGTTGCACAAAACTAAATAAATGACACTTTTCTCATCTCAGCAACAAATATGTTATGACATATCTTAATGACATGTCATAACATCATTTTTTTTTTGTAAATTACAAATTAGATTTAATATTTTTAAGGCAAACAGCTTAATAAGACGAGAAGCATAATCGATACGTATATCTTACTTTGTGCGAGCTAGAAGGAAGTACCAATTGGCAACTCCACCATTAGTGATCCACATCTTCTGGCCATTGATGACATATTCATCACCTTTTCTCTCAGCTCGAGTGCGAATGCCAGACACATCCGACCCAGCACCAGGCTCTGTTACACCATATGCCTGAAATTGTTTTATCAATGTACAATTTCCCCTAACTATAAACATATTAGCTGAAACTTCAAGTATTCTATTTATAGAAGGATAATACTGTAGTGAACCCTTGAATTAACGAACTTGATTGGGTCACTTGATTTGGAACTCCCCCCTCCCTCCCCCAACACCAACACACACCAACACCAAACACAAACACACACCAACACCAAACACACACCAACACCAAACACACACACACCAACACACACACACACACACACACACACACACACACATACACACACACAACATAATAAAATACAAAATACTGCGGGGAATCGACAAGGTAGATAGTGACAGGATGTTCCAGAGAGGAAACACAGAAACAAGGGGACACAACTGGAAGCTGAAGACTCAGATGAGTCAGAGGGATGTTAGGAAGCAATTCTTCAGCCATAGAGTAGTTAGGAAGTGGAATAGTTTAGCGAACGATATAGTGGAGGCGGGAACCATACATAGTTTTAAGACAAGGTATGATAGAGCTCACGGAGCAGGGAGAGCAGAGACCCAGTAGCGGACAGTGCAGAGGCGGGGCCAGGAGCTGAGTCTCGACCCCTGCAACCACAATTAGGTGAGTACAATTAGGTGAGTACACAGCGAAGTTACTGGTCATGGGCGATTTCAACCACAGGGAGATCAACTGGGAGAACCAAGAACCACGTGGGGGTCCAGAAACTTGGAGAGCCAAGATGATGGACGTGGTACTGGAAAACCTGATGCACCAACATGTCAGGGACACGACCAGAGAGAGAGAGGACAAACCAGCAAGGCTGGACCTTGTATTCACCCTGAACAGCTCAGATATCGAGGACATAACACACGAGAGCCCCCTGGGAGCCGGCGACCATATGGTGCTGAGCTTTGAGTACATTGTAGAGCTACAGTTGGAGAGGGAAAACGGTGCTGAAAGAGAAACCAGACTTTAAAAGAGGGGACTACACGGGTATGAGGAATTTCCTGCAGGAGGTTCTGTGGGAAAGGGAAATGGAAGGACAGTCAGTAAATGAAATGATGGAATACGTAGCGACAAAGTGCAAGGAGGCAGAGGAACGGTTTATACCCAAAGGAAAAAGATTAAATGGGAAGACCAGAAAGAGCCCCTGGTTTACCCAAAGGTGCAGGGAGGCGAAGACTCAGAGTGTCAGAGAATGGAAAAGGTACAGAAGGCAAAGAACCCAAGTAAACAAAGAGATTAGTCAAAGAGCTAGAAACGAGTATGCACAGGTTCGGAGGGAGGCACAGAAACAGTACGAAAATGACATAGCATCGAAAGTCAAGTCTGACCCGAAACTGATGTACAGTCACATCAGAAGGAAGACAACAGTCAAGGACCAGGTGATAAGGCTGAGGAGAGAAGATGGGGAACTCACAAGTAACGATCAAGAGGTATGTGAGGAGCTCAACTCGAGGTTTAAGGAAGTATTCACAGTGGAGGCAGGAAGGCAGCTGGGTAGGCAGGACGGGGTGCGTCACCAACAAGGGATGTATCAAGTGCTGGAGGGCATACACACAACTGAGGAGGAGGTGAAACAGTTACTCAGTGACCTTGATACCTCAAAGGCGATGGGTTCAGACAATATCTCCCCCTTGGCTCCTGCGGGAAGGAGCTGAGGTACTGAGTGTGCCACTTACCATAATATTCAACACATCCCTTGAAACTGGCCAGTTACCTGAGATATGGAAAAAGGCCAACGTAGTCCCCATTTTTAAAAAAGGAGACAGAAAAGAGGCACTAAACTATAGACCGGTGTCACTTACGTGTATAGTGTGCAAAGTCTTGGAGAAAAATCATCAGAAAAAGAATGGTGGAGCATCTGGAGCAGAACAGGATAATCAACACCAGACAGCACGGATTCAGGGAAGGCAAATCCTGTGTAACAAACCTCCTGGAGTTCTATGATAAAGTAACAGAGGTAAGGCAAGAGAGAGAAGGGTGGGTTGATTGCATTTTCCTGGACTGCAGGAAGGCCTTCGACACAGTTCCTCATATGAGATTAGTAAAGAAGTTGGAAGAACAAGCGTGTATAACAGGAAGGGCACTGGAATGGATCAGGGAATACCTCACAGGGAGGCAACAACGGGTCATGGTGCGTGATGAGGTATCACAGTGGGCGCCTGTGATGAGCGGTGTACCGCAGGGGTCAGTCCTAGGACCAGTGCTATTCTTGGTATATGTGAATGACATGACGAACGGGATAGACTCAGAAGTGTCTCTGTTCGCAGATGATGTGAAATTAATGAGAATCACATCGGATGAGGACCAAGCAGGACTTCAAAGAGACCTGGACAAGCTTGACATCTGGTCTAGCAACTGGTTTCTCAAATTTAATCCCACCAAATGCAAAGTCATGAAGATCGGAGAAGGGCAAAGAAGACCGCTGACAGAGTACAGGCTAGGTGGACAAAGGCTACAAACCACGTCAAAGGAGAAAGACCTTGGGGTGAGTATAACGGCAAGCACATCTCCGGAAACACACATCAACCAGATAACTGCGGCAGCATATGGGCGACTGGCAAACCTAAGATTAGCGTTCCGCTACCTTAACAAGGAATCGTTCAAGACACTGTACACCGTGTACGTCAGGCCCATACTAGAGTATGCAGCACCAGTCTGGAACCCGCACCTGGTCAAGCACGTCAAGAAATTAGAGAAAGTGCAAAGGTTTGCGACAAGGCTAGTTCCACAACTCAGGGGACTGTCCTATGAAGAAAGGTTGAGGGAAATAGGACTAACAATACTGGAGGACAGAAGGGTTAGAGGAGACATGATAATGATATACAAAATACTGCGGGGAATCGACAAGGTAGATAGTGACAGGATGTTCCAGAGGGAACACAGAAACAAGGGGGCACAACTGGAAGCTGAAGACTCAGATGAGTCAAAGGGATGTTAGGAAGCATTTCTTCAGCCATAGAGTAGTTAGGAAGTGGAATAGTCTAGCGAACAATATAGTGGAGGCAGGAACCATACATAGTTTTAAGACAAGGTATGATAAAGCTCATGAAGCAGGGAGAGCAGAGACCCAGTAGCGGACAGCGAAAAGGCGGGGCCAGAAGCTGAGTCTCGACCCCTGCAACCACAATTAGGTGAGTACACATACACACACCCACCCACACACACACACCCACACACACACATACACGCCCCGATGGCATGGTGGCTAGCGCTCTTGCTTCACGCACGGAGGGCCCGGGTTCAATTCCCGGCGGGGCCGAAACATTTTGAAGTGTTTCATTACACACACACACACACACACACACACACACATACATACAACAGGCCTAGTGTCTAATCGACATGTGCCTAGGACAAAATGGTAACTAACCCACACACCCTTACAGTTTGTCCATATGATACACGAGTCTAAAACAGCAATGAGAAATATGATACACGAGTCATGTATGCAACAGAATCACAGAGATGAGAATGAAAGAAAAACTTACACTTATGAGAGGCTCTTCTGTCAAACGTCCCAGGTACTTTTTCTTCTGATCTGCATTGCCCGCAAGGATCACGGGCATTTGCTGCAAGATAAAGAATTGCCTAAGAAAACATAAAAAAATATGCATCTTTAAATAAGTTTAAAAATATACACTGCATATTATGACATATTTTATCCAGAATACTGTTAACTGAACTCTGCTCTAAATAAAAAGTCAAGGTACTACCTACGAGCATTTACCCAACCACTGAGTGCTGGCACTCTATTTTTGTCTACAGCCACTCCAGATGTTTGGTGTTTCAGTAATACCATCTTCCTCACACTTATGACCTAACTCATTGTCAAAAAACAAATTAAACTCCCTGTTTACACAGTAATAATTGGTCAAAATCTTTATGCTTTTTCTTATGTTGGCAAGTGTGAAAAGAAAGTGAACAGCAGAAAAGACTTTTAAAAGATTGTTAAGCAATTGTTAGCAAATTTGCTATTATGCAATGTAGTATTTCTTTTGGTAATTCTGTACATGTGATTTACGGTTGCTGTATGTTATCAGCATGGTTAATAAAGAGCATTAAAGATTCTGATCATGTATAATTAAGTGTTTATGGCCTGAAACACATTTACAGCCAGGAGTCAATGTATTCAGTCCATCAATATTGGTATAAGTGAAACGTTTCCAGAATAAAGATTCCCTGCTGGTGGCACAGGAAAAACTCCAGAATGTCCTACAGTGCATAATGTCATGGGCTGCCACTTGGGGTTTGGAGGTCAGTGTGGCTAAGTCTTGGCTCTTATACTTTACTAAGAGATGCTTCTCTTCTCTTCCACCTGTTTCATTGTGTCAGGCACCAATCCCACTGGTCTCCTCTCATCGATGGCTGGGTGTCACCTTGGATGCCCCACTCTTGATGTGGAGGAAGCATATAATGGCCCTCCACCTCTCCTGTGCATGCCGCACTGCGCTTAAGCACCGGATTTCTGATGCTAAGTGGGAGGCACATCGAGACCTTTTTAGATTTTATACGGCTATGGTTCGAAGCAAGCTCACCTATGCGAGCGAGGTATATGCCTCAGCCTCCTCTCTTCGCCATCTGGACATTTTCCAGAATTTGACCCTCTGCAGTATGCTGGGAGCATTTCCCCATTCAGAAATGTTAATCCCATGAACATGGACATCTAACTACTATATTTAACCATTAACAAGGGTATAATTACATTCACTAAGAGCAAACATTTAAGAATTACTATTTAACACTTAGGAGAAAGCATTTAAGAGAAAACATTTAAAAAATATTTCTAATACAAAAACAGTTAAATTACATACCTGGATAATTTTGAATCACACCATGAGTTAATCAGAAGTGAGCCAACTTATAGTTCTTTTAAAACAAAGAAACTTAAACGAGATCTTATATACTAAGTCAAAAGACATTTTCAACATGCAACCAGCTGCTTCACTTCTATGCTAATTCTCATCTTTTCTGTGGAAGTAGAACACTAAGACCTGCATTTGACAGTGATTATAATTTTAAACAGATCAGGGGTCATAATATTACCTCATTACCCAATCTCTAATGAGGCTTCCTTGCTTGGAAAAGAAATATTACAGGAATAATAAGAATATTCAGAAAAAACAAGCAAGTGTATGTTATGTATAAATAGGAACTTGCAAGATTTAAATATACCTTACACATTCATGAGAGAAAAAAGACCAGCAATTTTGCTCAAGTGTATACCAGTTGGCAGTCAATTTAACTCTTGTATGATGAGGTAATCAATCCTCATCTTCATCATTAAATTTATATTTATTAGGTGAAAAAAATACCTTTTTACTTTTGGTAAAATTACTGACCTTGTAAATGACTGACTAATGTCGATGGCAAATATGCCTTAGCAAGGCAATACAAATAACATGGATGGTATTATTGCTGGGATACAGTAGTATCATTTGTTCTAAACACTTCAGATTCATTTCCTTTTCCTTAGTGCTTAAATGACTTTGTTCTTGCAAACAAATTGCTGAATATTCTCACATACTCTACACTATATTCTGTACTCTGAACCTCCACCTTTAACTGCATTGTGAAAAACTGCTGTAGTGTCTAGCTGCACTTTTTAGTATAACTAATCCACAAATTTTATATGACAGTTTAGACTCAAGTTTTAATACATCCTGAACTAAATCAAGTCGTAGTGATAATGGTAAGGGATGGTTCAAAACACTGCCTTTATATTCGTCTCTAATTTGAGGGTAAACTCTATTATTCTTTAAATCGTGTTACTATAACACTAACATTGACCCTGGTGTCTTAAGATGAGCGATGCAGTTGAATTTGAGATTTAGTTTTCAGTTTTTTGGAAAGTATGTACAAAATAAAATATAATTTCCTCATATTTTCAACTGTATGAATAAGCATGAACTGTAGATGATGCAAATATAATAGGTGAACAAGATCTTTTACATACAAGAAAATCAAGAGGCAGTCCATGACTCATGAAATCGTAATGATACGACTGCAAACAAACCACCGAGAAAGATACATAAATACTGACTTCAATTAATTCAGTAAAGATGAATTAAATTTAAATGTGTAGGGAGGCAAGAATTACAATCTGATAGGGAACTATGTGCAAATCTATAAGATCACTTAGCTGTATGACTTTTGTGGGTTTTGATTGTAATAATAATAATAATAAAATCTCCATGGGGAAGTGGAACAGAATTCTTCCTCCGTAAGCCATGCATGTCGTAAGAGGCAACTAAAATGCTGGGAGCAAGGAGCTAGTAACCCCTTTTCCTGTATAAATTACTAAATTTAAAAAGAGAAACTTTTGTTTCTCTTTTTGGGCCACCCTGCCTCAGTGGGATGTGTCCAGTTTGTTGAAGAAAAATAATAATAAAAATAATAATAAAAATATAAATAATTATAATTTTTTTTTTTCAACAAGTCGGCTGTCTCCCACCGAGGCAGGGTGACCCAAAAAGAAAGAAAATCCCCAAAAAGAAAATACTTTCATCATCTTTCAACACTTTCACCTCACTCATACATAATCACTGTCTTTGCAGAGGCACTCAGATACGACAGCTGAGAATAAGTCCCTCCCAACTGTCACTATCCCAGACCCCTCCTTTAAAGTGCAAGCATTGTACTTCCCATTTCCAGGACTCAAGTCCAACTAAATTAATTAACTGGTTTCCCTGAATCCCTTCACAAAATATTACCCTGCTCACACTCCAACAGCTCGTCAGGTCCCAAAAACCATTCGTCTCCATTCACTCCTATCTAACACGCTTACACATGCTTGCTGGAAGTTCAAGCCCCTCGCCCACAAAACCTCCTTTACCCCCTCCCCCCAACCTTTTCGAGGACGACCACTACCCTGCCTTCCTTCCCCTACATATTTATACGCTCTCCAAGTCATTCTACTTTGATCCATTCTCTCTAAATGACCAAACCACCACCTCAACAACCCCTCTTCAGCCCTCTGACAAATACTTTTAGTAACTCCACACCTCCTCCTAATTTCCACACTCCGAATTTTCTGCATAATATTTACACCACACATTGCCCTTAGACAGGACATCTCCACTGCCTCCAGCCGCCTCCTCGCTGCAGCATTTGCAACCCATGCTTCACACCCATATAAGAGTACAGTGGACCCCCGGTTAACGAACACCCCGGAAATCGTACAATTATGTAAGTATAATATTGTAAGTGCTTGTGGAAGTATATTTTTGGGGGTCTGAAATAGACTAACCTACGTGACATTATTTCTTAAGGACGTAAATTGTTCGGTAATGGCACTTGAGCAGGCTTCTGGAATTAATTTTTTTCGTTAACCGGGGGTCCACTGTATTTGTACCACTATACTTTTGTACATTCCCTTCTTTGCCTTCATGGATAATAATAATAATAATACGTATAAGATCACTTACCCCTAAGTTGTTGGCTTCCATTGCAGTTTGTATTCCAGAGCAGGCATAAGCAATCTCCTCAGTGATGAGACAACCATCAAATGTTCCTAATCCCATGCCACCAACATCAATTGGGATGTGTGGATTCATAAGACCCAACTCCCAAGACTGTTAATATAAAAACAAAAGACTGTGAACAAAAATTTTGAGGAATAGTTAGAGAGAGGGGAGAGTAAAAGAGGCTTTAAATTTTAGGGGCTTTAGCATCCAGCAGGCTTGAGTGTGTGTGTTAAGATAGGTGTGAATGGGAACGAGTGGTTTCTAATGGACATGCTGTTGGAGTGTGAGCAAGATAGTGTTTATGAAGGAATTCAGGAAAACCAGTTAGCCGAACTTGAGTCCTGGAGGTGGGATGGGCAGTGTCTGTACTCTGAAGAAAGGGCAAGACATACTTTATTTTCCAGCAAATAAGGTGCACGACAGAAATATCATAATTTTAAATTAGTAATCAAACTCAAGGGCTAATTACCCTCTTACTTTATGCTACAGCATAAAACAATGCCAACCCTTGACCCTGACTTTTACCATATAAGCACAGGGTGATTTACCAAAACTTTTTGTGGGAATAAAGGCACCTTATATGCTGGAAATTAATTTGGATTTATATTTACAGTTCACTTATCTGTTACAAGCAAATTTAGGAAATTTGCTTAGTATAAGTGGTATCATACCTTCACCAATATGATATCTTGACATGTCACATAGGTTATTATACTGTCTATCTCTATATTCCTCAATAAGTGGACAATTCAGCACATAGTGTTCAAGACAGTGACCATATGCCTGATCACATAATTTGCATTTAGTTTGATCATCATCTGTGTATCTCCCAAACTGCCAGAAGTACTTGTAGCCAAGCCTAAGCCTGGCCACTACAACATCAGTCAGTCTGTTCACATTGCAAGTTGCTCCATAAACATACTTATCTACGTTCATGTTATCATAGTGGGTTATAGATCTACTCAGGCTTCTAACTGCATTCCTATAACTATCATTTTCATTATTTATTTCTCTCCTAATATTATTCCTAATGCTAGACACAAATATACCAAAGTTATATTCTACATTCTCCTTCTGGGTGCTCTTCTTGGCTAACATATCAACTTTATCATGAAGGAGTAATCCAATGTGTGACGGAATCCATAGCAAATGTACATTAATTCCTTTGTCCTGGATTTTTGAGTATCTATACCTGGCTTCTCCAATGAGCATGCTGTTAGAGTCATTATATGAGTCAAGAGCCTTCAATGATGACATGGAATCAGTAATGATGATAGAGTCAAGCTCAGTGTCATAAGTTAGCTTTAGTGCCATTAGGATTGCAAACAATTCAGTTTGCAGTGTAGACGCCCAGTTGTTAATTCTTATGCCTAGTTCAAAAAAATTTCCATGAACGTGCCTATCTGTGCTCATGATAATGCGAGCACAGATGGGCATGTTTGTGGAGCAACTTGCAATGTGAACAGACTGACTGATGTTGTAGTGGCCAGGCTTAGGCTTGGCTACAAGTACTTCTGACAGTTTGGGAGACACAGATGATGATCAAACTAAATGCAAATTATGTGATCAGGCATATGGTCACTGTCTTGAATGTTGTGTGGGTCTTGGGAGAGATATTTAGGTAGACATAGACACTCCTTGTAGGATGGTTACGGTAAGAGTAGGAGAGAGTCCAGCCACCGTCTGTCTAGTTATAGGTCTGACGCTAGTGAGGGTGTACGCCTATCTGAGGCTGTGCACATGCGCTGAGCCTCTGACGTCAGCGGGTATCGTGACGTCACACGCAAAGGGACCAGCTGTATAAGTGGGATGAATGCTGAATGCTGGTACCTACACAAGTGTACATATGATACTGACACGACAGCTCGGCCATGTTATCGTATGACGTCTCGGCATACTATACAACTCTATAGACTGAACAGACAGGTGGTACTGGATGAATCTATACAATAGCAAACACATTATAACTTGGAAATGATCAAGATTAATCTTACTCTCGCACTTCTTGAGTTAATGGTACATAAGAGAAATTTAATGGATCTAGATATAACGGATTATATATATTACAATTGCAAATTTGATCGATCAATGGATGTGTATTCCTGCACTCTTCGGCTTCTGAGGAAGAATAAATATTTACAGGGAAGAAGCTTTAACAGGAAAGATAAACTCGGCTAACACGGGTTATACTGTTAAAACTCAGAACTCAGAGAGAACTTGAACACACAAACATCTTGCTAGATACTGGAAATCTAATAACAAAACACACAGTCAATAATTCGGTTCTAAACTGGATTTTCTGATTTTCTATCTTTAGCTCACAACTTATGATCACTTTCCTACTGAAGGAATGAACAGACTCGGTGGAGTGGATGGATCTCTCCCCGGTTGAAATAGTTAGCTCAATGACACAAAGTATGAGCAAAGGAGAACGGCTCTCACTATCTCTTACTGCAGGTAAGAATTACTCGACATACGACACTTTACTCTGCAAAGGCTTACTGTCAACTGGAAGGAACACTATCTGGAACACGAGGGACAACAACTGGCACTCTAGTGAATACACTAGCAACAGAAACGGCTTTCTGCAATTGCTTTTGCATCAGCGAGAGATGCTATAACTCATTCAAATAGTCTTTCTTCAACAAAGCGTCCCCTGGAGAGGAACTACTACTTGAACTAGCAACATTACAAGGATAGACTCAGTACTCAAGGCGGTCCGGGATACCTCCGGCACCTGAGTAGGCTGGGCACTATCTTGCATGTCTACATTTGTTGAAGGTGGAACACAGACTGGAGTGACAGGGTTACCAGTGCCTGGCCGCTTGGCAACGCTACTAGATAACAAATCGTCTTGCAAGGACCTAATCCGAACTGTAAACTCTGCAGCTGTATGGCAGACCTCGGATCCCAGTTGATAACCCCAAAATGGTACAACTAGGTCATCGATTTGTGCATGCCATCGGTAAGGATCAAGCACAATTCGGAAATCTCT
Organism: Cherax destructor; assembly: GCA_009830355.1. Taxonomy (NCBI): domain Eukaryota; kingdom Metazoa; phylum Arthropoda; class Malacostraca; order Decapoda; family Parastacidae; genus Cherax; species Cherax destructor. The sequence goes on from WNWK01000119.1 coordinate 607,867, forward strand.
CATGGCGGCAAATGTGCTTAATTGTCCACTTATTGAGGAATATAGAGATAGACAGTATAATAACCTGTGACATGTCAAGATATCTTATTCATGAAATAAGATGCCAGTTGTACTAAGCAAATTTCCTAAATTTGCTTGTAACAGATAATTGAAATGTAGATATAAACCCAAATGTACAATTGTTAACCCCTTTGGGGCCTAGTGCCTAGGCCTTTTGTGTATCCATATGCTCTTGCGCTACCGTCCACAGGATGGATATGGGGTGCACAATAAACTAGCCACTTCGGTGGCAAAATCTAAATCTCTTATATGCTGGAAAATAAGGTACATAATTATTACAAAATTAAGTGACATTTGTATCATACATTTGGAAAAGCCCCTGATTAATCAGAGCATTTTGGGTAGACCAAAACTAAAATATAAAAGTACAGTGGACCCTCGGATTACGTACTGCTCCAAACTCGAACAATTATGTAAGTGTATTTTTGTAAGTGCTTTCGTAAGTGTATTTTTGGGGGTCGAAAGGACTAATCTAATTTACATTATTCCTTATGGGAACAAATTCGTTCGGTAACGGCACTTGAACAGCATTCTGGAACGAAATAATGACGTAATCCGGGGGTCCACTGTACTTGCCACTGTATAGTTAAAGCTAAATAATTAATATTGTTTACCATAATTAAGTTGCCTGAAGATAAGATTATTAAATATAATAATTACTTTAAGTAATAAAGCTCTGATGATTAAAATAGTAATGTTAATATGAAGAGGATAGTAAAGTTGCTTTCTTATAAAGCTCCTCTATATGGTGTTACTTTTTGAAAATGCATCTGAAAAAGTACTCAAAATAAAAAACCACATGTAAAAGTTACCATAGTATGTGTGCTTTCAATTTGGGATGCACTTCATCACTGGCATTAAAAAAAAATCACAATATATATAAAAGCTGTATAAGAGAGCTTACTGTAATATAAAACTAGATCAACAAGAGTACACATTCCAACACTGTAATTATCACTTATAAGAGAAAAAAAAAGTCTTTCAGTATCAATGGACAACTTGTGTTTAAAAGGTAAAATACTATATCTCCCAGATATTCCTATCATCTAGCTTCATTTTCATCCCTTAATTTGATGATTTCCTTTTCCCTCGCACTCATTAACCTCCTTAATTACTCACCTGTTTAATTATTTCCCAAGGATATTCCATGGTGCGGTCATACTCTGCTGCTTTTGGAAGAATTTCTTCACGGGCAAATTTCCGCGCCAACTGTTGTATCTCCTTTTGTTCATCAGTCAAGTCTAGAGAATAAAATCACAATTGTTTTAAAAAGTTAAAAGGTACAACAGATATTACTGAATAGTACATTACTTCTACACAGTAAAAGTTTTGTTAAAAACTTTGAACAATTTAATTACTACAATTGAAAACAATATTAAAGGCTTATAACTGAGAAGTTACTATAACTTGTGAGCCAAGATCTAAGGAATACTATACAGGTGACTCTCACATAATGAGCTTTCACATTGCATATTATCAATAAAACACTAATGATATATTTTCCATTATCATGCTGTATGGTTAAAACCAATACTGCAAGCCATGGCATGCCATAAATTTGGCATGCCATTAGAATACTCTGTGGAATATAGCATGCCATCAGTAATCCTCATTGTGATATGCTGAAAAGAATAGGAAAGAAATCAGTATAGTTAGTGAATGTGTGAATTGAGCAGAGAACAAAGATAGTGCCTCACTTAATGATTTGTGAGGGTTAGTTACAAGCCTGAGCAAGTGATCAATGCTGAACAGAAAGGCATATTTTTCAAGATGATATCTCAATGCCACATTAGCTAGAGAGAATTGCATGTGGATTCAAGGCAGCGAAGGATTGTTTGGGCTTGCTTCTGTATGCAATGCATTAGGCAATTTAAAGAGGAAGCCAATGGTTATTTATCATTCACAGAATCCCCAGGCTTTAAAAGGCAAAAACAAAACCCTTGGCCCATTATCTGAAGGTCGGTCAAGACTACATGGATGAATGAGGCTGTTTCGCAGTATCGTATTCATTCAATCAAGATGTACCTGTACCAAAGCAAAAAAAAAGGAAAATTAATTCCCACAAATCATGCAGTCTCTGGAGCCAAATATTAATGTTTTCTGGTAAATATGCTATGTGATACCAACAGGTTGTTGGAAAACAACACAAAATTCAAAAATTAGGACATTTTATTGGTCCTGGAACTCTGGTGACCAAGGTCTCAGGACCGAAACTTTTCCAATAAAATGTCCTAGTGTTTGCATTCTGTAATATGCTTTTTCCACCAAACACAACATCTCTGAAACAAATCATACAACCGCTGCATCAAGGAGTAATTAAGACGTTTAGGAACTGCTACATGCAGGGTGGCGAACAAACATATTGCGGCAGTATATCTGAGATACGGAAAGAGGCATTGGCCAGAGAAATAGAAAATATCGAACTTAAGCTTAGGGAATCATACAGGAGCCAAGAAACACCGGAAAAACTTAAAGCCATAAATGAAATTAAAAAAAAAAAATATGCCAAATCAAGAGGAAAAACCACATCCAGTATTGGGCCCCTGCTTAAGACAAGATAGGACTTACACAGATAACAGCAAAGAAATGAGTGAGATACTGAAGTCCCATTAAGACTCAGCATTTAATGAGCCATTAATCAGACTAAGGATCGGCAATCTAAATTAATTTTTTATGACCGAGACTCAAAATCTGGTTAATTCAAGAATTTCTAATATAATCCTAACACCAGAGGACTTTGAAAAAGCCATAAATGACATGCCCATTATTACGGTGTAGTGTATTAAAATTTTATATAAAAAAATAATGCTCCATAGTTCCAGGATTGTACTGAAACCGGACGCGTATTATTCCTGGTCAGGCGTGGCCAGGAGACAGGAGCAGATGAGGTGTTTGTGGGGTTAGTACATGAAGGGCGGCTGCTCTGTCTCCTGGACACACCTGACCAGGAATAATACGCGTCCGGTTTCACTACAACCCCAGAACTATGGAACATTATTTTTTATATACTAAAATTTTTAATACACTACACCGTAATACCCATGCACTCTGCCCCAGGGTCAGACTCATGGAATTCCGTGTTCATCAAGAATGGCAAGAAACCACTTATGTGCATTAACCATTCTATGGAGAAGGAACATGAACACAGAGGCCATCCCAGTCACTAAAAACAACAGATATACACAAATAATCTGCACATAGGAGAGAGAAGCTTACGATGGTGTTTTGGACCATTTACAAAGTCACACTAACAAAAAAAGGGAAGAAACCAGTAGTAAGTAAGAAGTGTTAGGCTCACCAACACCAATAATACTCTTTTCTGTCATGTTAGAGATCAGTCATTCTATTGACTGGTCCTTTACTAAAACTTTCTACCCTACCTCTAGCTTCCACAGTCACTGTCTTGTTGAAGCTTCCCTTATACACAACTTTCCTCATATGAATCTTAGTCCTGGATTTGTCTCTGTAGATGCCTTCCTTTCTCATTATACTGTCAAATGCTCTAAACTTCAGAACACGCGTGACTTAACCTGATCCTTTCTTCTGCTCTTCTCCTCCTCCTCCTCCTCCTCCATCTCCTCCTCCTCCATCTCCTCCTCCTCCATCTCCTCCTCCTCCTCCTCCTCCTCCATCTCCTCCTCCTCCATTTCCTCCTCCATCTCCTCCTCCTCCATCTCCTCCTCCTCCATCTCCTCCTCCTCCATCTTCTCCTCCTCCTCATCCCCTCCCCCTCCTACTACTACTCCTCCCCTCCCTTCCTACTCCTACTCCTCTTCCTACTACTCGTACTTTTACTTCCTACTCATCTTCCTACTACTCATACTCCTCCTCCTCCTTCTCATCCTCTTTTTTCTCCTCTTCTTCCTCCTTCTTCTGCTCTTCCTCCTCAACTCTAGTAAAGTTAAAAAAGGAAATTAATTAGATAAATACATGTATATGAGTGAAATGCTTGGGCTTAAAAAAGCCCTGTCTACCACGAGCAAGTGGACCTACTGCAATGTTCCTTTATTATTGGGCTCCTAATACTGTACAGGTGGCCCTCCACATTCATGAAGGTTAGGGGATCAAAAACCTCTCAAATGTTAAAAATTCGCGAATGTTTGGTGTGCAAATATATTGTAAGGAAATATAATAATAGCATTTACTTAGTCTAACAATACTGCTTCCATAACCTATTGAACCATGAACAATCATAAAACACATGAAAACATCGTAAAATATTGTATATACACGTTATGGTTCAATAACAAATAATGAACAAACAAAACACTCACCACTCGTAAGGTTAAGCAGACGAACCCTGATGACTTGTGATGATGATGACAATGACGATGATGATGGTGGTGATAGTTAGCCATGCAGTTACTGATGACAGTTGAATGGAGGTGATTATATGGAGTGTAACTGTATGGCATCTCCATGGGGAAGTGGAACAGAATTCTTCCTCCGTAAGCCATGCGTGTCGTAAGAGGCGACTAAAATGCCGGGAGCAAGGGGCTAGTAACCCCTTCTCCTGTATATATTACTAAATGTAAAAGGAGAAACTTTCGTTTTTCCTTTTGGGCCACCCTGCCTCAGTGGGAAACGGCCGACGTGTTGAAAGAAGAAAGAACTGTATGGCATGATGAGTCTAGTGTGTGGATTCTAACTCTTTACTGCCAGCGTCACTACCGATAATAGGCTCGCAAAAGTGGAACTCGCAAATGTGGAGGGCCACCTGTACTAACAAACTCAATGCATTAACCACTGTCTCTTCCTCTTTCTCAAAGCTGCTTTCACTTTTGCTTTTGAGTGACCTTAGTAATAGGGTAAGGCAATGATTGTTTTTTTTTTCAACAAGTCAGCTGTCTCCCACCGAGGCAGGGTGACCCAAAAAAAAAGAAAATCCCCAAAAAGAAAATACTTTCATCATTATTCAACACTTTCACCTCACTCATACATAATCACTGTCTTTGCAGAGGAGCTCAGATATGACAGTTTAGAAGTCCCTCCAAACTGCCAATATCCCAAACCCCTCCTTTAAAGTGCAGGCATTGTACTTCCCATTTCCAGGACTCAAGTCCAACTAAATTAATTAACTGGTTTCCCTGAATCCCTTCACACAATATTACCCTGCTCACACTCCAACAGCTCGTCAGGTCCCAAACACCACTCGTCTCCATTCACTCCTATCTAACACGCTCACACATGCTTGCTGGAAGTCCAAGCCCCTCGCCCACAAAACCTCCTTTACCCCGTCCTTCCAACCTTTTTGAGGACAACCCCTACCCCGCTTTCCTTTCCCTACAGATTTATACGCTCTCCAAGTCATTCTACTTTGATCCATTCTCTCTAAATGACCAAACCACCTCAACAACCCCTCTTCAGCCCTCTGACAAATACTTTTAGTAACTCCACACCTCCTCCTAATTTTCACAGTCCAAATTTTCTGCATATTTACACCACACACTGCCCTTAGACAGGACATCTCCACTGCCTCCAGCTGCCTCCTCGCTGCAGCCTTTGCAACCCATGCTTCACACCCATATAAGAGTGTTGGTACCACTGTACTTTCGTACATTCCCTTCTTTGCCTCCATGGATAACGTTTTTTGTCTCCACAGATACCTCAACGCACCACTCACCTTTTTTCCTTCATCAATTCTATGGTTAACCTCATCCTTCATAAACCCACCCACTGACAAGTCAACTCCCAAATATCTGAAAACATTCACTTCTTCCATAATCCCTCTCTCCAATGTGATATCCAATTTTTCTTTATTTAAATCGTTTGATACCCTCATCACTGTCGTGTGGGTATTGGGAGAGTAATACTATTTTATAGAAACACACGGATGGATGGTGGAGTAGATATATTGAGAAAGAGAGGAGTAGTACCCAGCCACTTCTGTTCAGTCGTATGCCTAGCGCAGGAGTAAGGCCAATGCCCGGGTGGACGCCTCTCACATGAGCGGGTATTGTGACGTCATAAGGAGCGTCACAGGTTCAAGGGATCTTACATATAAAGGCTGGTATATTACATATGATATATGTGACATCACCTTACTCTTATCTATGTTCACTTTCAACTTTCTACCTTTACAATTTTCTACCTTTACCTTTACCAATGAAATTCTTTTTAAATTCTCTAAATTACAATTGGATTTAATTCACCAATTAGTTATACATAAGGTACAGTACTTCTTTATCAACTAGTATTCAGTACTTCAAGGAAGACTTTCAATCTCCTAAAACTTAAAATTCATTTGCTATTTTTGATAAGATTTTCAACCTATAATGTGTGAGAAATAAAATAGGATTGCTATTCATCCTCTCTACCTCATTTTCTTCACTCCAGTGTTAAAAACGGGAAAATGTAAAGCACACTGACCAAAACAGATGCCGCTCTTGACAGATACCGCAGTTCTTGTCGCAGATGGCTGTGGAACAGTACTCTGCAGTCGAGCACATGATCGTACTAGTGAGCCAGCTCGCAATAACTGCAAAAAGGAAAACACAATAAGACAAATAAAACTATGGTAAAGACATACCCCAACAGGTCAAAACAAGAAATTCAAAATACTTTACTATACTTAATCACTCCTGCACAATAGTACTTTTGTGGAATCGACCACCCTCAATATACAGTGGTACCTCGACTTACGTTGTTATCATCTTACGTTATATTCGATATCCGTTACTTATAACGTAAGAAATTTGAATGCGACATCCGTTGATTGATTCGTCTTACGCCTTTCGTACCGGACCTGTCCGCTTGGAGCCCAGCTGAGCGCGCACTCCAGGGAGGGTCAGTGTGCTATTGTTTACAAGCGAGAGCGACCACCCACCCACACCCACGCATTCATACCAGTATATTGTCATTATTCCACTGTTTTTAGTGCTTGCAACTGCTAAATAAGCTACCATGGGTCCAAGGAAAGATCCTAGTGCTAAGCCTGTGGCAAAGAGGAACAGAAATATATGTACGATAGAACTGAAGAAGGAGATAATAGAAAAATATGAAAGTGGAGTGCGTATCAGTGAGCTGGCCAGGCTGTATGGTAAACCCTATTCTACCATCTCTACCATTGTGGATAAGAAATATTTAAGTAAAATCAAGGAAGCTGTTGTTGCAAAAGGTGCATCTGTGATCACAAAACACAGACCACAAGTGCTGGAAAATGTGGAAAGGTTGTTGTTGGTGTGGATCAACGAGAAACAGTTAGCAGGAGATACTGTTTCGGAGGGAATAATATGTGAAAAGCAAGGCAGTTGCATGATGATCTCCTTAAGAAAATGCCTGCAACGAGTGAAGTGAGCGAATTTAAAGCCAGCAGAGGCTGGTTTCAAAATTTAAGAGCGTACTGGCATACATAGTGTTGTGAGGCATGGTGAGGGAGCCAGTTGTGACAAAAGTGTGGCTGAAAAATATGTGCCTGAATTCCAGGAGTACATAGAGGCTGAACAATTCCTCCCCCAACAAGTGTTTAATTGTGATGAAACAGGCCTGTTTTGGAAGAAAATGCCCAACAGGACCTACATTACTCAGGAGGAAAAGGCACAGCCAGGACATAAGCCTATGAAAGACAGGCTAACTTTGATGCTTTGTGCCAATGCCAGTGGTGATTGCAAAGTGAAGCCTTTACTAGTGTATCTTTTTGAAAATCCCGAGTGTTTGGCAGATGCGGTGTCAGCAAGTCTAACTTGTGTGTGATGTGGAAGTCTAACAAAAAAGGGTTGGGTCACAAAGGACATTTTCTTAGATTGGTTCAATGAAGTGTTTGGCCCCAGTGTGAAGAAATATCTATTGGACAATAATTTGCCACTTAAGTGCCTCCTGATAATGGACAATGCTCCTTGTCATCCTCCAAACTTGGTAGAGAAAATTGTGGAGGAGTTTAAATTCATCAAAGTGAAGTTCTTGCCCCTAATACCACTCCTCTCCTCCAGCCCATGGACCAGCAGGTCATTTCCAACTTTAAAAACTCTATACCAAAGCAATGTTTCAAAAGTGCTTTGATGTGACCACAGACATGAACATAACCCTAAGAGAATTTTGGAAAAAACATTTCCATATGCTGCATTGTGTACACCTTATAGGTAAGGCTTGGGAGGAGTGACTACCAGGACTTTGAACTCTGCCTGGAGAAAATTGTGGCCAGACTGTGTCCTAGAGAGGGATTTTGAAGGTTTTGGGGCTGAGCCTCAGAACCTGAGCCTGAGCCTGAGCCTGTTTTGGAAGAAATTGTGGAATTGGGCAAGTCTTTGGGGTTAGAGGTGAGTGGTGAGGATGTGGAACAGTTGGTGGAGGAGCACAAGGAAGAGCTAACCACTGAAGATCTGCAAGAGCTTCAACAGCAACTGGAACAAGAGAGCAGAGGTCAGGACAATGGTTCAGAGGAGGAGGAGGAGGTGGAACAAAAATGGAAGAATGTGCCTTCTTCAAGGATTAGGGAGATCTGTGCCAAATGGAGTGATGTGCAAGCATTTATGGATGAATATCACCCTAACCATGCTGTTGCAGGCCGTGCTGGCAACCTGTACAATGACACAGTGGTGTGTCATTTCAGGGATGTGTTAAAGAATCGCCAGACACAGAGCTCCCTGGACAAATTTGTTGTTAGAAAGAGGTCTAGTGACTCTCAAGCTGGTCCTAGTGGCATTCAAAGAAAAGGGAAGTAACCCCAGAAAAGAACTTACCACCTGCAGTGGATTCCCCTTCCAAACACTAGCATACTACTCCACCTTCTCCCCTCCTCCCGTCCTCCACACATCAACAACTCTTCAATAAATGTAAGTGACATGTTATTGTACAATATTTGCATGTGTATTTATGTATTCTTTATTGAATTATTTATTATTTAATGTCCAAAAGTTCTAAAAAATATTTTATTTAACTACTTTTGGAAGTCTTGGACGGATTAAATTTATTTCCATTATTTCTTATGGGGAAAATTGATTCGTGTTACGTTTGTTTCGTCTTAAGAAATGCCCTCTCTGACGGATTAAAATCGTAAGTCGAGGTACCACTGTAACAGTCTGAAACATACATACATAAAAAAAAATGTTTTAGTTCAGTATAATACAACTACACATTAATTCATGGTACATTAGAAGTTTCAGTTAGGAAGATATGTTAAGAAACACAGTACAGCCTCTCCTCACTTAGCGATGTACTCATTTACCGACGACTCAGACTTACAACAGGCTCTCTGACCAGTATGCATACCTAAATAATGTATATTAGAGCCGATTTCCTCTATTCTGTTTATTACAATATACAGTACACTACTGTAACAAAACCTTACCTCCATAGTGGGAAAATTTATAAAATCAATAATTGCCGAGGCAATTCGTAGCCATCTTGAAAGGCATAGATTTATTAATGAATCTCAACACGGTTTTACAAAGGGGCGTTCCAGTCTTACGAATTTACTAACTTTTTTTACTAAAGCATTTGAGGAGGTAGATCATAGTATTGAATATGATATTGTGTATATGGACTTCAGTAAGGATTTTGATAGAGTTCCACATCAGAGACTATTGAGGAAACTTAAAGCACACGAAATAGGAGGAAAAAAAATTTCCTGGGCAGAGGCATGGTTGACAAATAGGCAGCAGAGAGTTTGCATAAATGGGGAGAAATCAGAATGGGGGCACGTCACAAGCGGTGTTCCACAGGGGTCAGTGTTGGGCCCCTTGTTGTTCACATTTTACATAAATGACATAGATGAGGGAATAAATAGCAACATAAGCAAATTTCCTGATGACACCAAAATAGGCCTTCCAATTCATTCTAATACGGACATTAGAGCACTCCAGGATGATTTGAGTACAATGATGCAGTGGTCGGAGAAGTGGCAGATGCAGTTTAATATAGACAAATGCAAAGTTCTAAATGTTGGACAGGTAAATAACCAGGCCACATACAATGGAACCTTGGTTTTCGTTAGCCCTGGCTTTCATCAAATTCGGTTTTCGATTACTTTTTTAGTCAAAATTTTTTCACAGTTTTCGTATATCAGCTCGGTTTTCGTTGAGTTGACAGTGGTCCACCATACCAAACACATCCACCTGCCCGTGCCCACACAAAGCATTCCACACATTCTGACTCAGTCTGGCTTTGTTTCTCATTGAGTGAGTATTACCCCACTCGTTCATCCGAAACATTTTGTAATAATCTATTGTTTTTTGTGTTTGTTTATTGAGTGCGACTGCTAAATAAGCCACCATGGAGCCAAAGAAAGTTCCGAGTGCCAGCCCTTTGATAAAGAGGGTGAGAAACACGATAGAATTCAAAAAAGAACTCGTAGCAAAGTATGAAAGTGGCGTACGCGTGGCCGATTCCCTTTCCAAACAATAACCTCTCCTCCTCCCTCTCCCCTCCTCGCCGTCTTCCATACGCCAACAAGAGTCTTCAATAAAGGTAAAAGTGATGTTAAATGTTCATTTATCCATTTCATTAGTCATTTAAATTTATTTTTTATTGCTTTCTGAATGTAAAACTATAGTTATTCTCTATAAAATGAATTTTTTGTTAATATTTTTGGGTGTCTGGAATGAATTACATACGTAATTGGATTTACATTATTTCTTATGGGAAATATTGCTTCAGTTTTCATACAATTTGGTTTTCTTGTATTACATAATATCCATACGGATGTGTATTACATAACATCCATATAGATGTGTATTACATAACATACATATGGATGTGTATTACATAACGTACATATGGATGTGTATTACATAACGTACATATGGATGTGTATTACATAACATCCATATGGATGTGTATTACATAACATACATATGGATGTGTATTACATAACGTACATATGGATGTGTATTACATAATGTACATATGGATGTGTATTACATAATGTACATATGGATGTGTATTACATAATGTACATATGGATGTGCATTACATAATGTACATATGGATGTGCATTACATAACGTACATATGGATGTGTATTACATAACATACATATGGATGTGTATTACATAACGTACATATGGATGTGTATTACATAACGTACATATGGATGTGTATTACATAACGTACATATGGATGTGTATTACATAACGTACATATGGATGTGTATTACATAACGTACATATGGATGTGTATTACATAACGTACATATGGATGTGTATTACATAACGTATATATGGAAGTGTATAACATAACATACATATGGATGTGTATTACATAACATACATATGGATGTGTATTACATAACATCCATATGGATGTGTATAACATCCATATGGATGTGTATAACATCCATATGGATGTGTATAACATAACATACATATGGATGTTTATAACATAACATCCATATGGATGTGTATAACATAACATCCATACAGATGTGTATTCCATAACATACATATAGATGTGTATTACATAACATCCATATGGATGTGTATAACATAACATACATACAGATGTGTATTACATAACATACATATAGATGTGTATTACATAACATCCATATGGATGTGTATAACATAACATCCATACAGATGTGTATTACATAACATACATATAGATGTGTATTACATAACATCCATATGGATGTGTATAACATAACGTACATATATATGTGTATTACATAACGTACATATGGATGTGTATTACATAACGTACATATGTAGTTATATAATGTATATTACATGACTGTACATGTGATGGTACAAAACCAAAATAACAGTGGCAATCTATGTAGGCAGAGGTTGAAGCCAAAATAAATATCAATGGGTAAATAATATTTACCCTCGAAAATAAATCCGGCCTTCACGAAAAAAAAAATTATCCAAGTCGCTTATCACGTACGTCACACGGCACCTGTGAGACAAATCAGGTCTGATCCGAGGGAAAGGCGGCTCCAGGTTCATGGAACAAGAGCCTTACACCAACATCGAAGTACACAGCTTGGCAGGGGGTGAAGGATAAATAAGGAGGAATTACCTGACGTAGAGAAGCCATGGCGCAGCTTCTTGCCCCTAGCTTTGTTAGGGGTTGTAAGGACCACTGACAGCTTACTCAGCAATTCAGTAACCAAATTAAGATAAGATTTCGTTGGGATTTTTAACCCCGGAGGGTTAGCCACCCATGATAACCCAAGAAAGGCAGTGCGTCATCGAGGGACTGTCTGTCTTATTTCCATTGGGGTTCTCAATATTGTCCCCCCAGGATGAAACAACACCAGTCGACTAACATCCAGGTACCTATTTGCTGCTAGGTGAAAAGGACAACAGGTGTAAGGAAACGCGTCGAAATGTTTTCACCCACCGGGAATCGAATCCGGGCCCTCCGCGTGTGAAGCGAGAGCTTTGCCAGCCAGGCTACGGGGCCAGCAAGCAAGCAAGCAAGTAAGCAAGCAAGTAAGTTTATTCAGGTGCAGGCACACATAAATACAGTTACATAAATTATCATACATAGCAGCATATGTGTAGATTACCCAGGATAAACCCAAAAAATCAGACTGACTTATTTCCATTTGGGTCCTTGTAATTACTTATTATTTAAACCTTAAAAGTTAAAACAGGTAAGTAACTTTACTATGTGAAAAGCAGTTACAATAAAAGGAGATATATTAGGAATGAGGTAAAGTGACTTATTTACATCAACATTAGACAGAGGATCAGCTTACAGTAACAGGTACATGTATGTTAGCTACGTATACAAGAAATCACTCTGCTCCCTTTCTGTCGCTACATTCATTAGGTACCTTTTGGCTCTCTTCTTGAATTGGTTCATGTTATGACTGGCTTTGACATGTGCAGGCAGTTCCATTCCTTTATTGCTGTACAATAAAATGTGTTTGAAGCCTGGCCACTGACTGTGGGTACTACAAAGTTGTGCTCTCTCCCCTTAATACTATGACTGCTTTGGTTCCCATCCTCGACAAACTTGGCAGCAAGATATTCTGGACACTGTTTTAAGCAATTTTATAAACTTGATTTAACTTCAGTTGTTTTACTCTGTCTTCAATATTCAGCATATCCAGTTGTTGTAATATATCCTGGCGTACATGTTCTCTTGGACCCAGGTCCAGGATGAATCTCACCATTTTGTTCTGGGTGATTTGTAGTCTATCTTTCATATTTTGTTTTATTATTATTAAGGCAGAGTGCCATGAGATGCAAGAGTAATCTATATGACATTGTATAAGAGCTAGGCATAGGGTCCTGCGAGCCTCAGTAGGTAGACACTGTGCTTGTCTTGTTTAGTTTGATATCTTTATTATGCACCCCATACCCATCCTGTGGGCGGTAGTCAAAAGATTACAGAGGTACATAATGGGTCCAGGGACTGGACCTCAAAGTTTGATAGCTGAGCAAGTTACAAAGGTAATGAACTCAGATGGTCACAATCATGACAAGTTACAAAGGTATTTGCAGATTACAGAGGTATATATAGGGTCCAGAGACTGGGCCCCAAAGTTTTGATAGCTGAACAAGGTACAATGGTAATTAATTCACTAGTTACAAGGTAATGAATCATGTAAGTAAATTTACTTACGTCTGTACATGGTTGCACTCATGAACAAATTATAAAGCAATGAGCAATCTATTAGTCTACACCCAGCCACAACTGTAATGAGTTATTGGTGCAAATTTTAATTGTTGGGTCACACACACACACATATACATATACACATACACACGCAACCACAACTAGGTGAGTACACATACACATACACACATGTACATACACACACACACACACACACGTGTCAATGCTTTATTTACAGGGAGCAAAGTCAGGGTATTTTTCCAGAATGGTCTGTAATATACCACTGTGCTTGTCTGTAGAGGAACTTCAGTCTGGAATTCGATTTCTTTACTACACTGTTCCCTATCAATTCTCCTGACATGCTTGGGTCAAAGGGGATTCCTAGATATTTTACTGAGGAAACTGAAGTGATGGGTTCCACATTACACTGGCCATTAAAATTACTTATTCTTTTCATTTTATTTTCATGCCAAAGTATGGCTTCCGTTGTCCCGAGGTGTAATGATAATTTGTTATCTACTAACCATTTGCTGCAGAACTCTAGTTTTAGAAACAATAATATAATCTTTATTTCTACTAGGATATGCACAACGTAACAGGTCGGCCACTGTTATATTGAGGAACACAGGGTAATTTAGCAACGAATTATGGGTGGGTCCTGAGCCCACTACAAGGTAATTTCGACCAGGATTGCTGAGTAACCATCCCTAGAATATTAGGCCAGAAGCTAGTAATATTTCTGTGAACATAAACATTAGTTAGAGAAACAACCAATTAACACAGGGACCCCTAGAGTGCATGTTGGGATTACTAAATTATATTAACTGATAACAGGAGTGGTAACAACAACTACCACCATTCCTCTACATACGTGGCACCCAGGAGAGTAAGTTTATTCAGGTATACACAAATACAGTTACATAGATTATCATACATAGCAACATATGTGTAGAAAACCTAGAATAACCCCAAAAAAGTCAGTGACTTATTTTCATTGGGGTCTTTTTGTTACCAAATCGATAATATTACATTATAAAAGTTAAATGTGGTAGATAAGAAATTATATAAAAATGACAAAAAAATTATATAAAATATTGGATATTAGATGATAAAGATAAGATAAACAGAGTACAAGAAATATGACGATTGAGAAACTTATGCAACATATTGCAGGTAAACTCCAGGTATGGGGATCGTTATTAAGGGAACGTTTCGCCACACAATGGCTTCGTTAGTCCAATACAAAGCTTTGTATTGGACTGATGATGCCACTGTGTGGCGAAACGTTTAATATCTTTATTATGCACCCCATACCCATGGTGTGGGTGGTAGTCAAAAGATTACAGAGGTACACAATGGGTCCAGGGACTGGGCCCCAAAGTTTTGATAGTTGAACAAGTTACAAAGGTAATGAATCATGTAAGTAAATTTACTTACTTGCATAAGTGTCTCAATCTTCATGTTGTCGGTTTTGAAAACCATTTATCTCAAGAATTATGACAATATATAAAAAAAAAAAATATGAAGAACATTAAATTATAACAGATTTCATTCTGAAAATCACTTTTCAATCTGTTGGAGTTGCAGGAACACACAAAAGGAATTAATTAATTAATAATCATCTCTAGGGAATGCATTTATTGCCCTAATAACAGACGACATGGGCTTGTCCCTCCTTGGTGGGACAGCCAGACAGCCATTTCCAAATAGCAGCAGGCTGTGCTAGGATCCGTTGTTTGCAGGAAATCATTAGAAATTCGTAGCCTGGTAGATTCAGGGGATTTCTAGCTATGGTAAACACACTCCAAGTCTGTTCTAGTTAGCGCATGGTTGAAAGTGGGAATTCCCTGCTAATCAGTTAACTCTTCAAAGAAATGTACCCAGAGGGATGCTTGTGAGAACAGGACAAAGGAGTCTCGTGTTATCTGTCAACATTATCATCATAATCAAGGGGGAAGCGCTAAACCCGTAGGACTATACAGCACCTGTGGGGGGAGGTGGAAGGTAATCAGGTTTAATTCAGAGAACTGGAGCACAGATCAAATTCCCTAGATCAAGAGCCCCCTCACCAGCATCATGGAACCTTCCTTGAGGGGTCTGTGTCAACAGTGATTGCCAGAGTGGCCATCTCACGAGGTACCCACAGCATCACCTCTTCTCAAATGACACATAGCAAATGATACATAGCAAATGATACATAGCAAATGACACATAGCAAATGACACATAGCAAATGACACATAGCAAATGACACATAGCAAATGGGAATACAAAGAACCCACCAACAAGTTTTATGAAGTGCATAAGAATGTCTGGATTACTCAAAATATTTGAAAAAATAAAATATATAATAGTGGTTTTTAGAAAATTTCAGGGATAATAAAATAATTTTCAATTGATATCCAGCTTTATTGAGTAAAACAAGTGTATCCACTCGACAGTAATATAATTATTGAGTTTATTTTGAACCAAATGAATGTATCGAGTGTAAGTCAGGCTTTAATAATTCAATGACTGAATGAGAGAGATTCTAAACTATTTTATATATGCACTGAAAAATATATGCACTCATAAACATATGCACTCATAAATATATGTACTCATAAATATATGCACTCATATGCACTCATAAATATATGCACTCAAATAGGCTCAAACTTAGTAATAACTCTGCCATTACCCAGAGGATACACACACAATATATGTACTCCTTAGAAAAGCAAAAGGCTCAGGAGATGCAACACCTCCCCCCTAATGAAAAGCAGGGGGCGCCATGAGTACACTAAGAGACAACACAATAAGTGTCAGGAGCCCAAGACTGTACAACTGCCTCCCAGCATACATAAGGGGGATTACCAATAGACCCCTGGGTTTCTTCAAGAAGGCGCTGGACAGGCACCTAAAGTCAGTACCTGACCAACCAGACTGTGGTTCGTACGTCAGTTTATGTGCGGCCACCCCTCAAGGGAGGTTCCTTGACGCTGGTGAGGGGCTCTTTATCTAGGGAATTGGATCTGTGCTCCGGTTCCCTGAATTGAGCCTGAATACCTTCCATCCTCCCCCCACATGAGTTGTATAATATTACAGGTTTAGCGCTCCCCGTGATTATAGTAATATGTGAGGC
Organism: Cherax destructor; assembly: GCA_009830355.1. Classification (NCBI taxonomy): domain Eukaryota; kingdom Metazoa; phylum Arthropoda; class Malacostraca; order Decapoda; family Parastacidae; genus Cherax; species Cherax destructor. The sequence continues at coordinate 624,558 of WNWK01000119.1, forward strand.
CAACAGTAACAGTCTGGTTGATCAGGTCCTGATCCACCACGAGGACTGCTCATAGACTGGGTCGCAGGGGCGTTGACCCCTGAAACACCCACCAGGTGTATAGAGAGGTGTGCAAATTTTTCTCAGAGTATATATATTATATATATATATATATATATATATATATATATTATATATATGTTTGTGTATGTACTCACCCATTTGTGGTTGCAGGGGTCGATTCATAGCTCCTGGCCCCGAGTGTGTGTGTTGCAGAGTCTCTCTCTTAAGGGATACCAACTCCCCACTCCATAGTGAGCCACCCAGGGTCTTGAGGGAAGAAATACTGGACACGGCTGTTACAGCAACCTCTCAGACTGACGTAGTTCACAGTGAAGGGAGGGTTGTTTGAGGTGTCTAGTGTTGACAACCACTGCTCCTCTCCAATCTGATCTCCACTGCCAACTCTGCCAACGAGATTTATCATTATTGCTTATTTGTTATTATATGTTATTGTTATTATTATTATTCTTACTTATGTTATTATTATAAGTGTTTATTGTGTTTATTATTGTTACAACTGCTATTATTATTATTAATATCAACAGCAATAACATATTTAACAACATTTCATCCAGTCCTGGAACTGAATCAAACTGTGATTGGATAATGGTTGACCACAGACCGAAACGTCATCTATATTTTCCTGTTTTAATCGTTAGTGTGTGTGTTGTATTTAAATCATTATTGCAAAGCAACACTTCGTTAAGGTCTTCAACTCACGATAGATTTCCGTTCATTATTTGGAACCAAAATGCCCTCCATTCGATGGCGCTCACACGATTATGGGTGAGCTCGAAGGCTCTCTTAATGATGGGAAAAAAAGGGTGGGTATTACTTTTACGTAAGTTATATTAGTTGTATTCATCTCGTATTTCAAGAAATTTTAATATGTAAGGTACAAGACAACACTGACGAAGCCGGAGCAAATCAAGAAATTTTTATTTACATTCGAAAAATAGCCAAGACTAACGTCGTTCAAGAAGTTAGGTTCTTAGCTGCTACATACTAAGCAAAGAAATGGGTGCCACAACAAAGAGCTGGGTGCCACAGCAAAGCGCTGGGTGCCACAGCAAAGAGCTGGGTGCCACAGCAAAGGTTCTCGCACTACTTACCACTTCAGGCTGACCGTTATAAGCATAAGCTAACATGTTTTGCGTATTGGTCCAGCATCCAACACCTGTGTTGAAAATATATTTTTACTGTGATATACCGTATGCAATAATTTCGCAAAAAATCATTCTCAACCTAACGAAAAAAAAAATATATTTCATTGTGTTTGTTTTATTATTAAATTATTGTAAACTTATCTAAAATATATTTAGTGTATATGGACTTCAGTAAGGCTTTCGATAGTTCCACATGAGAGGCTGTTGAGGAAACTTAAGGCACACGGAATAGGAAAAAAAATTTCCTGGGTAGAGGCTTGGTTGACAAATAGGCAGCAGAGAGTTTGCATAAATGGGGAGAAATCAGAATTAGGGCACGTCACAAGCGGTGTTCCACAGGGGTCAGTGATGGTCCCCTTGTTGTTCACAATTTACATAAACGACATAGATGAGGAAATAAATAGCGACATAAGCAAATTTGCTGATGACACCAAAATAGGCCGTCCAATTCATTCTAATGAGGACATTAGAGCACTCCAGGATGATTTGAATAGACTGATGCAGTGGTCGGAGTGTTAGATGCAGTTTAATATAGACAAATGCAAAGTTCTAAATGTTGGACAGGAAAATAACCATGCCACATATAAACAAAATAATGCAGATCTTAATATTACGGATTGTGAAAAGGATTTAAGAGTTCTGGTTACCAGTAATCTGAAACCAAGACAACAGTGCATAAGTGTTCGCAATAAAGCTAACAGAATCCTTGGCTTCATATCAAGAAGTATAAATAATAGAAGTCCTCAGGTTCTCAAGTTAGGCCTCATTTAGATTATGCTGCACAGTTTTGGTCACCGTATTACAGAATGGATATAAATGCACTGGAAAACGTACAAAGGAGGATGACAAAGTTGATCCCATGTATCAGAAATCTTCCCTATGAGGATTGACTGAGGACCCTGAATCTGCACTCTCTAGAAAGGCGTAGTATTAGGGGAGATATGATTGAGATGTATAAATGGAAAACAGGAATAAATAAAGGGGATGTAAACAGTGTGCTAAAAATTATATAGCATAGACAGGACTTGCAGCAATGGTTTTAAGTTGGAAAAATTCAAATTCAGGAAGGATATTGGAAAGCACTGGTTTGGTAATAGAGTTGTGGATGAGTGGAACAAACTTCTGAGTACCGTCATAGGGGCTAAGACGTTGTGTAGTTTTAAAAATAGGTTAGATAAATATATGAGTGGGTGTGGGTGGGTGTGAGTTGGACCACTAGGTCAGATGCTGTGCTCCTCCCTTAAATGAATGTGACTGACCTGACTAGGTTAAGGCATTGGCTTAAGCAGGTGAGAGAATTGGACTTGCCTCGCATGGGCCAGTAGGCCTGCTGCAGTGTTCCTTCTTTCTTATGTTCTTTTATTCTTATTATCTAAATTAAATTGCGCTTGTTATAATAAGGTTAGGTAAGTTTTCTAAGGTCCTTTTGGTACAAAATTATTAATTTTTCATTAACATAAATGAAAAAAAATATATCTTTCTGAATTTTAGAAAAGACTTCATTTTAAATGAGTTCTTGCTAATTAATCAGTTTTACCTATTCGGCACGACATATATATACATGTGTGTGTAAAACATCCACGAAGGGAGTTGAATAATAGCTCTGGGCCTTTTGTGTTGCAATCAACAAATAAGCAGAAGCTTGCAATGTTGCAGAAAATAGGAATTCCAAGCAAATTCGTTCAGAGAACGTATTTTGCTCGAATGAAGTAGAGAGGCAATAGATACTCAGTGCCCCAGGCATACCAGTACCCAGTGCCAGAAAGACTGACTATAAAGCATTAGAAAACAGCCAGCCCACAAGCACTGATATTGCAGTAATGACCTAACGAACGTAACATTAGTGACTTGAAGTGGACCAGTTTTGTAAACGTACGGAAAATTCCAAAGACAATTGCCAGATTCAGAATGCAAAGGTCTTTTATATCAAATCGAAGTCTGATCGAATTTTTGATAACTGTCGTGTCACTAATGTTACTTGTGTTAGGTCATTACTATAGTATATTGCTTGTGTGGCTTTCCTGCCTTATTCGCGCAAAATACGTTCCCTGAACGAATTTGCTTGGACCTCCTCCTTTCTGCAACATTGCAAGCTCCTGATGACGTGTTGACTGCAACACGAAAGGCCTATAGCTATCATTCAACTCCCCCCGTGGCTGTTTTGCCGCTTGCATTTATTGTTCTAAATCAAAATGCTCTTTAAAAAAAAAAAACAAGAAGAAAATGACAATTTTGTAAAAAAGTTCTAACTGAAATTTTACGCTTAAAAAAACGGAACTTTCTGGCAAAACTGATGAAACAGAATTAAAAAAAAAAAAAACAGAACACACATCAAACTCACAAACACGGTAATAAGTCGTAACGTTTTCATCTGCCATGAAGAAGATATCGCAATCGATGAAGCCTATGCAATAAAACACAGTAGCGTAGTTGATGACATTGGTGCCTAGTGCAACTCTCTTGATAATGTGCCCTTTTTCGTCCCCCGGTGCCGTCACGTCTGCAACACGAAAGCAAAACTAAAAAAAAAAAAAAAAATTGAGATTCCTCTTTGGAAGGGTAAAACTGTAATGGGACCAGGACGGCTTCAAGACCGCACTGCCAACGAAAAAAGTAGATAAAAAGGCAGGTAAAACTAGAACGTTTCTATTATGAGAACGTTTCGCTCTAGGTAGGCCATCCTAAAAGGAAAATGTTGCCTTCAAGAACATGGTTGGCGAAACGTCTTGTATGTATCAATAAAAGCTCGTAACACAACAACCTGAGTCGTTTCTTCCTTATTTTCTTCAGTAATTCATCAGGATCCAAGAACACGACTGTGACTTTTTTTGGGTTATCCTAGGTTCTCTACACATATGCTGCTATGTATTATAATCAAACCGTACCACAGGTGGGGTTAGAACCCGCGATCAGAGTCTCAAAACTCCAGACCGTCGCGTTAGCCACTGGAGTTTTGAGACTCACTGACCGCGGGTTCTAACCCCACCCGTGGTATGGTTTGTTTGCAATCGTATCATTACGATTTCATGGGTTATGTATGATAATCTATGTAACTGTATTTGTGTATACCTGAATAAACTTACTTATTACTACTGCTACGACTACTACTGCTATTACAACTACGACTACTGCTACAACTACTACTTTAATATCTACTACTAGGACTACTATTACTAATAATTTTATGTCAGAACGATACAATGTTTGTACAGAGATGGGTGAAAATTAGTTGTGCATGCAGAAAGCCCATAAGAACACCAGAGACAACAGTGATAATCATAGTAATGTATAATAAGTCATATATCAACACTCTAGGCTTACTGCGGAGTAAGATGAGAGTCCTGGCTAACAACAACCTAGCAAAACTCACGAAATCGTAATGACACGATTGCAAGCAAACCATACCACGGGTGGGGTTCGAACCCGCGGTCTGGAGTTTTGAGACTCTCTGGCCACGGGTTCGAACCCCACCCGTGGTATGGTTTGTTTACCTAGCAAAAGTAAGGCGATGATAACTCACTTTTTCCGGGAGTCCATTCGTCAGCCATGTTGTTGCCTTTGATCCACGTCCTTCGATTGTCTGCCGCTGATTCCATCATGACGTGGGTGATATTGAGTGGACTGGAGTCGTTCCAGGCGAGGATCCCTTCATGTCCTCTCGGACCAGCTCTACACCATCACCATCATCACCACCACCGTCATCACCAGGTAAGGTAATTTAGTTTTTAATATATATAAACGATGTGTTTTGATGATATTAAAGCCCAATGTGGAAACATATAGTAAATAAAAACAAAAATTTTCTGATTGCAACAATTCATAATTAATCCGTACTCTGTAGGTGAAACTTCAGACGACGTTTCGCCCTGTCTTGGATCATTATCAAATGACTTCATTGTGCTTCAGGGACGATCAAAAATTTCCTCAACGAGGTGAGAATTATTTGTGAAATGCAAATATATTTTACATAGATCAATATTATCTTAGTTTCAATTTTAAATTTATTTTACGCAGGCTAGGCTACTAAAAGTAAATTGTAACATCTACAGCTCTTTCTTCTGTAAAATAATATATAACCACAAAATTAAATTATCTTTTGGCAATGCTGTATGATACTGTAATATATTTTCTGTCAAGGTATTTTATTAATGAAAATAAGACACCAGACATTATGCAAAAATCGCGAACAAGCGATACAAGATGCAAAACCACGGGGGGGAGTTGAATGATGGCTCTAGGCTTTTCGTGTTGCAATAAACACATCAGGAGCTTGCAATGTTGCATAAAAGAGGAGGATGCCCAAACAAATACGATCGTATCTGCTTGGACCTTCCCTTTTCTGCAACATTGCAAGTTCCTGATGTGTTAATTGCAACACGAAAGGCCTAGAGCTATCGTTCAACTCCCCCGTGGTTGTTTTGCATACCAGACATATTAAGCAAATAACCCAAATTTGCTTACAAACATGTAAGACAAATTGTAGATATCAATCTAGATGTACTCCTGTTAACACTTTTTGGAGCCTAGTTCCTAGGCCTATTGTGTATCCATATGCTCTTGCGCTACCATCCATGAGAAGGATACGGGGTGCGCAATAAACTAGCCTTTTCAATTTTAAATCTTAAATATATAATGTAATTTGCCCAAGGTAGAAAGGTTAAGAAGTTTTAAAATGCTTTCGTGATGTATCATTCACATGGCCTGACATCATATACATGATACGACCTCGGGTCATGGTCTAAGACCTCTTTAACTTCGACCCGATGTCGCAGAACATATCCCGACACCACAGACTATTAATGGAATTTCCATCAACAGTATATATCTAGCGGCTAGGGGTCCACACGAGGCGCTGAAAACAGTCTTAAGTTAGGCTTTGCTACAGATACCTCACCTGAGTTCACCATTACACCAGGAGAACTTATACACTTGGCTTTCATTGAGCGACACCACACCCTGAATCAAGACGGATGCGACAGCACTGTTAATGAAGTTTTTTACTACGTCAAGGCTGTTAATACCGTTGGCAAAGAGCTCTGGAAGTGAGAGAGAGAACGGAAATATTAGTGAGATGAAGCGGAAACATTAGAATCGTCAGTAATTATGAAGGGGATTCAGGAAAACCCGGATTTGAGTTCCGGAGGTGGGAAGTTCAGCGTTTGCACTCTGAAGTATGGACGGGGACGTTGCTCCTTAAGGTCCATTGAGCTGTGATGTCTGTACACTAATACTGATGACGACGATGTCGAATTATCACAGATATATTTCTGAATACAATGATTTTAATGCGTGATACTCACTTAAGACGTATCTATCAGGAGTAAGGTAGTAGTCAGTGAGTAAGTGAATATTCACTGAAGACGAGGAGCTATTAAGCTGGAAGCTGATGTAACAAGCACTGGCCGGGTTGATTCTTTTGAAGATCTTGCGGTCGTTGTTGAGGTACCACCCTGAGGATACCATAATAGTGATCAGTGAACATTTGCAGTAGCTGAGGCTCCCGTAGCCTCCACCTCATGCCATATTTACCTCTGAAGACTGTGACATTAGTGCAACATTTGGGAATCTTTATTACGGAAACGTTGGACAAGTGTCTCATTCTTCATCTCTCCAATAGAACAAAAAATACTTTTTTGGTGCTATCCTATTTACACAATGTATGATAATTGTGCTGACGTGTACTTGTGCCTAAATAAACTTACTAATGCAGTGTTTTTTTTTTAATAATTGACATCATGTATTTACCTTTGACTGACATGGACGCGTGAATCTTTTTAAATATACTGTATAAATAATGAATACTATTCAAGACGCATAAATTAATGTATAAATAAGGACTCTCAAGTGTCATGTTGCGACGTCATGTGCAGCCTCGTCCACATTGTTAATGTTAATAAATTAATGTATACTGACATATACTTCAAGTGTTCCTCACAATCAGCAGCACACACATTATATATATATATATATATATATATATATATATATATAGACAAAATACAATATATATATATATATATATATATATATATATATATATATATATATATATATATATATATATATATAATTATATATATATATAATTATATATATATATAATTATATATATATATAATTATATATATATATATATCGGAAGTGCCACAAACTCCCACGTTTCTTTATTCATGGAACTAGAGCATCCTTCCTCTTCCCTGGATCAAACCTGGTTACTGCTTATTCTCCCATGCATTGCAGAACCCATTAGCGTTTAGCGCTTCCCCATAATAATAACTAATAATAATATACTAAAGACGATGGTTACAAGGTGCGGTTTAAGTGATTGTTGCAATTACTGCAATCATGGGAAAAGCGGTAAACCCGTAGGAGCCAGCTTTTGAGGGGGAGTTAATCAACTTGGATCTTAAAAAAACGGGGCGGAGGAAAGTGTAGCTCCAATTCCTGGGATCAAGAGCCGAACCCTCCCCCTACAATATTAAAAAGGGGGGGAAGAGGATCGTGTAGCTCAAATTCCTGGGATCAAAAGCTGAGCCCTTACCCCACAATATTAAAAAGGTGGAAAGAGGATCGTGTAACTCCAATTCCTGGGATCAAGAGCTGAGCCCTTCCCCCACAATATTAAAAAGGGGGGGAAGAGGATCGTGTAGTTCCAATTCCTGGGATTAAGAGCTGAGCCCGCCACCCCCCCCTCCCACAATATTTTTTTTTACGCCGTCACCAGAGAACCTTCGAAGTGACGTTCAGGACTGTTAGACAATACCGTCTACATCTGAGTATCTTTATTGTAGACGTTCCAGCATCCAGTGGCTTTATCAGTGCAAATTCATGGACATAATGGGAAGACTAGAACTATATACAAAAACGAGGTAATCAGTCCCTCAGTGTTGAAGTTGGTGAAGAGTGCCGTAGTCTTGAAGACTCAACTCCAACACTGAGGGACAGAATACCTCGTCTTGTGTATATAGTTCTACAGTCTTCACATTATGTCCTCTAATTTGTATTGATAAAGCCATTGGAGGGCGAAACGTCTACAGATCAAGATACCCAGATGTTGCATATGTGTATAATTCTTTGAAGTGTTCGCTACTTCTCACATGGGATATCTCGACAGTCGTTTGGGCGCACAGGTCTCTGTGTGCTGTAGTAGTCTGTGAGAGGTGCACACTTGCACCTTCCGCGTACACAGTCGATCACACCGTGCACCAGGAGATGTGAACACTGGCTGGTGTTCCTGCACCTTTGGCTAGCGTTACGAACTGAAAAAAAAAAAAAATAGACGGTCAATAGTAACATATAAGAATTATGAAGAAACATTCAGAAACAATAAATATTATAATTTATTATTATTATTATTGAAAAGACTTATACTCAGAAATAATGCAAAAGAAAAGTCACGGACAAGATATGAGTGACACTCAGGCCCATACTAGAATATGCAGCACCAGTCTGGAACCCACACCTGGTCAAGCACGTAAGGAAACTAGAGAAAGTGCAAAGGTTTGCGACAAGGTTAGTTCCACAACTCAGGGTCTGTCTTATGAAGAAAGGTTGAGGGAAATAGGACTAACAACACTGGAGGAAAGAAGGGTCAGAGGAGACATGATAACGACATACAAAATACTGCGGGGAATTGACAAGGTAGATAGTGACAGGTTGTTTCAGAGAGGGAACACAGATACAAGGGGACACAACTGGAAGCTGAAGACTCAGATGAGTCAAAGGGATGTCAGGAAACACTTCTTCAGCCACAGAGTAGTCAGGAAGTGGAATGGACTAGAGAAAGATATAGTGGAGGCAGGAACCATACATAGTTTTAAGACAAGGTATGATAAAGCTCATGGAGCAGGGAGAGCAGAGACCCAGTAGCAGACAGCGAAGAGGCGGGGCCAGGAGCTGAGACTCGACCCCTGCAACCACAATTAGGTGAGTACTCACGACATGTTTTAGAGCAAATTCCGTAGTTAATACAAGCCGAGTCGTTGTATAGTGGGTTCTCCTCCTCCTGGTGGTAGTGAGAACTATGATATTATAACAGCAATGATAAATGGAAACAATATACTAAATACATATTTAAAATGGCCGTTGTTTTTCAGTTATTTTTACTCCTTTTCCTGTTCTTGTATATTCCCTTAGCAAACTTGAATACTTCCCTAGGCACTGTATGACCTTTACTAGCCTAGTGGTTCCCCATTGACGTATTAAGGACAACAAAGGTGTTATATACCATATTGTTGGTGTCCTGTAGGTCATAGTAGTTCCAGCCAGAAGCGTTGATGAGGTCTTTGGAATCTCCATTACACAGAGTGGTATTCAGGAGCTCGCAGGACCCCGTCGAATTCTGTCAGTGGTATCAGAATTGTAATTATTTTTTGAGAGGCAAGTATTTTCCTATAAATATTAGGCTTTAATGTTTTCCCTATTAACGTAATGATAATGTGGAGAAATATTTTTTTCTCTTATTACCTTGTAGTTGAGAGCTTTACAAGTGGAGTTTGAGAGGCAGGTAAAGACACACTTCACTGCAGTATCTGCGATGATATTGTGGCTGGTGTTCACTGGCAGCTTCTTGTTGACCTTGTTGTATGCGTTGCCATATTTGATGTAGGCTGCGACGGGTGTCATCCAGGCGTAGAGCACCACCTGCACCACCACCAGTGACACCACCACCGCTGGTGTAGCCCAGGGAGTCATCACGCCTACAACACGAGTTCAGGGAATCATGACTACTGTGACACAAATCATCATTACTATTACACAAGACATTGCTACTGTGACACAAGTTTAGGAATCCACCACTACTGTGACAAGTTCAGATAACCACCACTACTGTGGCACAAGTTCAGACAACCACCACTACTGTGACAAGTTCAGAGAACCACCACTACTGTGACACAAGTCTCGGGAAACCATCACTACTGTGACACAAGTTCAGACAACCACCACTACCGTGACACAAGTTCAGACAACCACCACTACTGTGACACAAGTTCAGACAACCACCACTACTGTGACACAAGTCTCGGGAAACCATCACTAAACAGATCTAAATATATCACCAACAAATCACTTTGCTAATTAAATACCATTAAAACAGAGCCATCCTTTCCATACTCGAATATAAGAAACGAGAAATTATGGAACCATCATCAAGATACAGTTCATTGATGATATATTATACACTGACATAAACCTTAGAACAGAACTGTCGTAAGATATCTCAAGGTTCTCTCATCCTCACCTGTGATGTCTCATTAGTACTGATACATAACTTTACAATAATCGCCGTTGGAGGTGCATTAATTTTAATAAATTCATATAATTACGGTTTGTGAATGGGAGGTAATCAGGTTCTATCAGAAGAGGAGGAAATGGGTAGGTTCAGTTTCTTGAATCAAGAGCCCCTCACCAGAATCAAGGCTGATGAGGGGCTCTTGATTCAAGAAATGCTGAAGGTACAAAGAGGAATCATAACGTACGTAGCAAACTTCATCTCAGGTCCTGTCTTGGATTACATATACATTTTGTTATGTGAACCCTTGTTTGTGAAGCCTTGTAGGCTATTTGTGGAGCCTTGTAGGTAACTTGTGAAGCCTTGTAGGTAACTTGTGAAGCCTTGTAGGTAACTTGTGAAGCCTTGTAGGTAACTTGTGAAGCCCTGTAGGTAACCTGTGAAGCCTTGTAGGTAACTTGTGAAGCCTTGTAGGTAACTTGTGAAGCCTTGTAGGTAACCTGTGAAGCCTTGTAGGTAACTTGTGAAGCCTTGTAGGTAACTTGTGAAGCCTTGTAGGTAACCTGTGAAGCCTTCTCAAGACTCATAACACGGAACTTGCCAATGCTAGATCAACAAACTGCAAATCTCGCCTTACGAAGCCTTGAAAGTCCGGTCTGAAAGGGAACTTTGATTGCAAATCATAATATTTGCTAAGTTGAGACTAGGATAAGCTGACGACATTTTCCAAGATTAAAATCTGCACTATTTAACTCCACCCCACGATAAGAATTGCGTCGTGGATAGATTTAATCCGGGCAACGTTCAGATCGCCTACGAGCGAAACGTTGTCCACTGTTTCCTTGTCTTGCCAAGGCTGTCGGCTTATTTATTTTTGTTTTGAATTCGAAGTAGGTTTAATGATCTTAGTCTTTGCGTTCTCCTGTGTGGCTACATCGACCTACGCTTTCACAAACTCACCTATATCACATCTCAGGTGCGCCAATATACAGCGACCTACACCCTTACACACTCACCTATATCCCACCTTGGAGGTCCACTCTGCACCTCACGTGCGAAAAAAAGTGAATTCACGCACCGACGTACGAAAGCGGGGGCTAACGCACTCTGCTCACACACTGAGGTCCGGAGGTCGATCCCCGGTACGGCTGGAAAACATTAGGACGTGTTTCCATAAGACACCTGCTGTCCCTGTTCACCTAGCAGTAAAATGGATACCTGGGTGTTAGTCAACTGGTGTGGGTCGCATCCTGGAGACAAAATTTACCTAATTTGCCCGAAATGCTCTGCATAACCAGGGTTTTTCTATATAGTAGTATGTCATTGATGTTAGCTATGGTCTGTATACTTTGTACATGTACTTTTAGAAATAAAGATATCATTATTGTTATTATTATTATTGTCAACTATGGCTAACAACACAAGAACAGAAGCCCTAACTGACGAAATTCCATACCATCGAATTTCGCCATTTTTTCCTTTCTAATTATTAGATGAAAATCTGTGGTGTATTGATGTTTTCCGGGAAGTACCGTAGGTACATAAGCACTTTCCAGCAAGTACCGTGGGTACATAAGCACTTTCCAAGAAGGCACTGTGGGTGTCTTGAGAATATTCCTTTTTTTCCCTTAACTCTGAAATATACTCAATATCTGGGTATTTAATTCAAGGGAGTGCGTAATGCTGACAGAGTTCTTGTTCCAAGGAACTGGACCTTTTACTGACTACCTCTCACTCCCCTGCCCCCTCCCATCCCCCCTCCTCTCCGTCACAATGTTGACTTGAATCACAATGACTCGCAACCTGTAGCGTGGGCACTGAGTTGACTTTCACAAAAACGATAATATAATCATTTTATTTTTCGTTTTTTTAATAGTTCCTAAAGACTAAGTTTATTAGTTGCTGGGTTAAACAATAGAAACGAGTGGAGAACTCCGGGGAGTTTGGGATAAATCTCCTTACTTATGTAGCCTGTGAAAGTCTTCTCTTTAGTAACAAGGTGTTAGATCACGACCATCTTAATAGGCTTTTTGTAAATTATAACCAGGAGACAATAATCCGACAAAATAATAATTTCATTTCTTTAATATTAACGTGTCTTAAAAGAAATAACAGATGCTCTCTCTCTCCTGTTGAAAAATAAAAAATGGTACTTTTGAGCACAATAATACTAAAGACCATAAATTTATAAAACAATTTATGAACATTTAGTTAAAGTGACATTTCCATTGTCACGAGTCGTAATTAACCATATATACACATATACCCAGGGGTTCCAATCATTGACGGAAATGTCTCACTATAGGTCGACTCTATATACGTTCAAGTCTAAATTGTACATCCGTCCTGGAATAATCACTGGCTTCGAGTACGATAATCCACCAAGTAAGAAGCTAACCTAGAGATAGAGACATTTATCAAAACATAACAAGCGATCTTAACGAAGCAGCAACAAAACACACAGCTGAGATCTTCAACAGAATCTCTATAGGAGTCCTAATATTCCCTTCTTACCGAATATAAGTTCGGCTCAATTCAAATCAAGACTCCGGTAATACGTAGACGTCACAGTTAAATCCACTGATTGACTTTACAACGTCAGAGAAACTCACATAAAAATCTCTAAGTCCAGAACTAACTCTGTCCTTCACTGATACTCAGTGTAGCCAGAAAGAGGTTCTGTCTCACCAAAGGAACCGTCTGATACCCAAAACTTGAGCCTAACCAAACTTGGAGGAGAAGATGTTACCAAGGCTAGATGTAGGTTGGTACTCACTCAGGCAACGAGATGTTACCAAGACTTGAGGTAGGCTGGTACTCAAGCAACGCCTCTAAGGCAGACGTCAACTCGGTTCATGGGACATCTACCGAGAGACCGATTGACTCTAACTATTTTACAGTAGTTAGCACAGCAGTTCCCGACTTAATTCAATAAAACACATCCTACTTATGTACATAGCTAAATAATATAAGGTCAGATAATATTATAAAGCAAGATATCTTCATTTTAGCTATTAATGATGATATAGACAATATAATATTAAGTGAAAATAAAAATATATACACATAATAACAAATACACCGTGTTAGATAGGAGTGAATGGAGACGAATGGTTTTTGAGACCTGACGAGCTGTTGGAGTGTGAGCGCAGGGTAATATTTAGTGAAGGGATTCAGGGAAACCGGTTAGCCGGACTTGAGTCCTGGAAATGGGAAGTACAATACCTGCACTTTAAAGGAGGGGTTTGGGATATTGGCAGTTTGGAGGGACTTCTAAACTGTCGTATCTGAGCTCCTCTGCAAAGACAGTGATTATGTATGAGTGTGGTGAAAGTGTTGAATGATGATGAAAGTATTTTCTTTTTGGGGATTTTCTTTCTTTTTGGGTCACCCTGCCTCGGTGGGAGACGGCCGACTTGTTGAAAAAAAAAAAATATATATATATGCAAACCAACAATGGGGGGAGTAGAATGATAGCTTTAGGCCTTTCGTGTTGCAATCAACACATCATCAGGAGCTTGCAAAGTTGCAGACAAGATGAGGATGTCCAAGCAAATACGACTTCACTCCAGTGAAGTCTTCACTCCAGTGAAGTCTTCACTCCAGTGAAGTCGTCCCTTGCGATCGTATGGCGAATTTCTCAATAAAATACTTTTATTATTATCATTATTATTATTATGAGGAAGAGCTAAAACCATATGGGTCATACAGTGCCTGGGAATGGTCGGTTCACAGGTTAAATTCAAGGTAATTGGCGATAACTACATTTCCTTGAATCAAGATCACCTTCACCTGCGTCAAGATCACCTTCACCTGCATCAAGATCACCTTCACCTGCTTCAAGATCACCTTCACCTGCATCAAGATCACCTTCACCTGCATCAAGATCACCTTCACCTGCATCAAGATCACCTTCATCTGCATCAAGATCACCTTCACCTGCATCAAGATCACCTTCACCTGCATCAAGATCACCTTCACCTGCATCAAGATCACCTTCACCTGCATCAAGATCACCTTCACCTGCATCAAGATCACCTTCACCTGCATCAAGATCACCTTCACCTGCATCAAGATCACCTTCACCTGCATCAAGATCACCCTCACCTCGTCATGTACTGGGGGAACGAATTTGGGGAAAAATAGTGAAATGATGGGAAAGAGAGAAAGAGAAAGGTGGAAGGGGAAAGCCGTCAATTACCAGGTAATGGAGACTGCCCCACTCACCTCACTAAAATAATGATGATAATAATAATAATAATAATAATAATAATAATAATAATTATTATTATTATTATTATTAATTAATAATAATAATAATAATAATAATAATAATATTATTATTATTATTATTATTATTATAATAATAAATATTATTATTATTATATTATTATTATTATTATAATTATTTTATTATTATAATTATTATTATAATTATTATAATTATTATTATTATTATTATTATTATTATTATAATAATAATAATAATAATAATAATAATAATAATAATAATCTTTATTTCTACCAGTACATGTACAAGGTATACAGACCATAGCTGACATCAATGACGTACTACTATACAGAAAGCCGCTTGTTATGCTGAGCATTTCGGGAAATTAGGTCAGCTTTTTCCTCCAGGATGCGACCCACACCAGTCGACTAACACCCAGGTACCTAATTTACTGATGGTTGAGCATGGACAGCAGGTGTCTTAAGGAAACACGTCTTGACGTTTCCACCCGTACGGGGGATCGACCCACGGACCTCAGTGTGTGAGCTGAGTGCGCTAGTAATGGAACTACGGGACACTAGACACTAAATAAGAACATAAGAAAGAAGGAAGGAGCACTGCAGCAGGCCTACTGGCCCATGCTAGGCAGGTCCAAGTCACCTACTGGCCTAAGCAATTCATGTTAAAGTCACATCCACTTAAGAAGGAAGGAGCACTGCAGCAGGCCTACTGGCCCATGCTAGGCAAGTCCATTTCTTTCCATATAACAAAATATAATAAATAAAGACAGTAAAGATAAAGAGGGGGACAGTGACTATATTATTCCTCTCAAATACAGTTTATTAACCCTTGTACAATAATATACTTGGAGAGAGGAGAAACTGGATTGGATATTGAGCTAAATAGTGAATAATTAAATTATTCAGGCTGGGAATACACAATTTGCTGACGAAATGTAATATGCACTTACAGGATGGGGATAACAGGTCACTCCTAGGACTCAGCCAGCCTCTAGCTGCAGGCCCCAAAACCTCCTCACACCGGAGACAGCTAACCCTTTTATCTCTCCCAGAGTTCTTCAACAGAGTCTCCTCCGGCGCTCTCTCCCGACCAGGTTACTGCCCTCTCTCAGTCCTCTGCCCCAAGTCCTCTCTCTTATCTGTTTCCTTGGGCTTATATTGCCTTCCATGTACCCCCCTCCCCTTAGCTCCAAGGTCCTGGGAAGTCACCCTCCATGGGGGGGGGGCCACACTACTTTACACCAGAGTCATAAATAACCACTCCTTAATATTCTCTTTGTGTTTTCTTACAGTTTTCACACACCAATTACCCGGAAAGGGTGTGGTACATTGGCAGTTGCTAAACGGGTCTAGAATAAACTCAATAAATTTCTCTAATATTAAGTACATAGTTTTAAGTTACTAGATTAAGCTGCCCCTAATGCCATGGCATGTCAGTGGCTCTCCTTGCACTCAATTTACATTGTAATTACCAATACCTATGTAATCTGCAATCTGCAAAGAAATAAAATTTACTTTACTTTACTTTACTTTACTTTACTGTTCGTGTACTATATCACAGCTTTTATCACGAGCACTTCACCTGCATCAGGAGCACCTTCAACTGCGTCAAGGCACCTTCACCTACGTCAAGATCACCTTCACCTTCATCAAGAGCACCTTCACCTGCGTCAAGGCGCCCAGTAACAATAGAAGATGTGTTGACGTTGCAGCGGATCCATAAACAATTGCAAAGTCGGAACCTTCTATTGCAAAGTGGATCAATAAGTCACTTGCAGAAATAGAGTGTGTTATTATCCAGCCATTCCTCATTGTTCAATACTAGACCTCTTTCAGTGAAGGAAAATGACTGAGAGCAATATGAACCTGACTGTGTTCACACATGCTTCCCCAAAATAATAATAATAATAATAATTATAATAATAACAACAACAATAATAATAATAATAATAATAATAATAATAATAATAATAATAATAATAATAATAATAATAATAATAATAATAATATAGGAGGGTGGGTGCACGAGGGAAGAGGAGCAATTAGTGGAATGATGAGGTAAAGAGAGAAAAAGTTAGCATATGAGAGGTTTTTATAAAGCAGAAGTGATATAAGGAGGGAGGAGTATATGAAGAGGAAAAGAGAGTTTAAGAGAGTGGTGAAGGAATGTAAAAGGAAAGCAAATGAGAGAGTGGATGAGGTGCTGTCAAATTTTGCTGAGAATAAGAAAAAGTGTTGTAGTGAGATTAATAAGTTGAAAGCCTAGGGAACGAATGGATTTGACAGTTAAAAACAGAAGAGGAGAGCTATTAGATGTTGATGAAGATAGGGAAGTTGTGATTTTGTGCACTGACCAGGAAGGTATATCATCTTTTAGGAATGAAGAAGAGCCAGATGTGATTGTGGGGGAGGTGATTGAGGCAGTTCGTAGAATGAAAAGGGGTAAAGCTGCTGGGATTGATGGGATCAAGACAGAAATGTTGGTGCATTTATTTAATAAATGTATGAGCGAGGGGAATGTACTTAAGGATTGGCAGAGAGCATGCATAGTTCCTTTATAATTAGGCAAAGGTGACAAAAGAGTGTAAGAAATATAGGGAAATAGACCTGTTGAGTATACGGGTGGAGATAAGTTGCTGTTTTTGAACTGTAGTATAAGCGTGCCTCTGGCAAGACAGTGATTGAGTGAATGATAATGAAAGTGTTTCTTCCTTTTCGGGTCACCCTGCCTCGGTGGGAAACGGCCAATGTGTTAAAAATACTACTACTACTATAATAATAATATTTTGCTTTTCAACAAACCGGCCATATCCCACCGAGGCAGGGTTGCATCCCCTCCCCAAAAAAAAAAGTTTATCTTCTTAACTTTAGTAATGTATACAGGAGAAGGGGTTACTAGCCCCTTGCTCCCGGCATTTTAGTCGCCTCTTACGACACGCATGGCTTACGGAGGAAGAATTCTGTTCCACTTCCCCATGGAGATAAAAGAAAATAAACAAGAACAAGAACTAGTGATAAAATAGAAGAAACCCCAGAAGGGAATATATATATAAGAACATAAGAACATAAGAAAGGAGGAACACTGCAGCAGGCCTGTTGGCCCATACTAGGCAGGTCCTTCACAATCCGTCCCACTAACAGAATATTTGCTCAACCCAATTTTCAATGCTACCCAAGAAATAAGCTTTGACAATTCTACCCACTCATGCGCGAGTCCCACTCAAATCCAACCCCTCTCACTCATGAATTTATATATATATATATATATATATATATATATATATATATATATATATATATATATATATATATATTTTTTAAAATAGCAAGACAACCACTATGAAAAATAGAAGAATTCCAAGCGCTTTCGTGACTACTCACATTATCAAGGAACTATAACAGGAAACATGACAAGAAGGGCTTATAAAGGGCAAGACTACACCTCACAGTCACATCACACTAACAAAGACTACACCTCACAGTAGCGTAACATCTCACGACTCTGTGAAAAGGAACATAAGAAAGGACCTGAAACTCTTCCCAAGAATTAAGATTAGTCCAATTTATCATTAAATTCTTCCCAAATTTTATTAATTATAAATGAATCCAATTTATATAAACCAAAAGAAATATTCATATTATTTTCAAAACTGCTTTTAATGAAACATGATTCTATTATATTCCTCTCAACCATGGACTTGCTTGATACAACCTTCTCAGCATTTTGAAAATCAATTGGATGGTTAAAATCTCTCACATGAATAAATAGAGCATTAGAATCTTGTCCAGTTCTAATGCTATATTTATGTTGTTTTAATCTTAGTTCAAGACTTTTACCAGTTTGACCATAATAAACTTTATCGCATATTTTACAGGGAATCTTATAGACACATCCGTCAGCATTTTGGGGGGAATTTTTTATCAAAAGTCTTTTTACTGTATCAAGATTTTTAAATACAACTTTGATATTAAAATTCTTAAGAAAAGAAGGCATATCAACCAAGTTTTCATGGTAAGGAGAACCAACATATTTTGGTTGAATAAGGTTGGTTGTCCCTTTTGGATTGTAAAAAGTATTCTAGCTATTTTAAAAGATTTATCAATTATGTTTCTTGGGTATTTTAAATCATTAGCTATTTCATAAATTTTAGAGATTTCTTCATCTATGAACTCTGGACTACAAATACGTAAAGCTCTCAAAAACATAGAAGAGAAAACCGACACTTTAACTCTATCTTGATGTGAAGAGTAATAGTGTACATAGGAACAATTATTTGTAGGTTTTCTGTAAATTTAAAATTTAAAATCAATGTTACCCTTAATAATAAAAACATCTAGGAAGGGCAATGAGTTATTTACTTCAAATTCAACAGTAAAATTTATAGAATGAGCTAAGCTATTTAATTTAACAAGGAAATGGTTTATGTCTACATTCTTAGGCATAAGGCACAAAATGTCATCAACATATCTATACCACTTAGCTCTATTGGGAAGGATTGTGTTAAGCAATCTTGTTTCGAAAACTTCCATATATAAATTACTAAGAACAGGTGAAAGAGGATTTCCCATTGCCATACCAAACTTCTGAGTGTAAAACTCATCATTAAATACAAATTTTGCATCAACAATACAAAGTTTAATAAGTTTAATGATAGTAGGAACTGGCAATGGTAAATCGTAATTAACCAGCTCTTCAGATAAGAACTTTAGTAAATCATCAACTAGAACTTTTGTAAACAAGGAGGTAACATCAAAACTAACCATATTGAAATCATTTAAATCAGTCAAGGTGCTTAATTTATCAACTAAATCTAAGTTGTTTTTAACATTAAAATTAGAAATTTTTCCAACAATTGGGCTCAAAATATCAACAAGCCATTTAGAAAGTTTATAAGAAACTGAACCTATGGAGCTAATAATTGGTCTAACAGGATTACCAGGTTTGTGTGTTTTAATTAATCCATACATATAAGGTAAATATGAATATATATATATATATATATATATATATATATATATATATATATATATATATATATATATATATATATATAATATATATATATATATATATATATATATATATATATATATATATATATATATATATATATATATATATATATATATATATATATATATATATATACAAGCCTACTACCACAGGACGGTGGTACCTCCCTGGATGCCTGCTGTCTACCAATCTACTACCACAGGACGGTAGTACCTCCCTGGGTGGTTGCTGTCTACCAACCTACTACCACAGGACGGTAGTACCTCCCTGGGTGGTTGCTGTCTACCAACCTGCTACCAAAGGACGGTGGTACCTCCCTTAATGGTTGTCTACCAACCTACTACCACAGGACGTAGTACCTCCTGGGTGGTTGCTGTCTACCAACCTACTACCTAGAAATAATGATAATAATAATAATAATAATAATAATAATAATAATAATAATAATAATAATAATAATAATAATAATAATAATAATAATAATATATGTATAATACATGCTATAATTAATATTAATGTAATAATATTGGTAGAATTACCGACAATATGTTAAGTAAAAGGACACAAATGCAACTAATGTGACATTTTATTGTGGCAACGTTTCGCCTCCAGAGCTTTCTCAAGCTTGAGGAAGCTCCTGGAGAGCGAAACGTTGCCACAATAAAATGTCACATTAGTTGCATTTGTGTCCTTTTACTTAACAAATTAATATTAATAAGCACTTTCCAGCAAGTACCGTGGGTACATTAGTACTCTCCAGGAAGGTACTGGTACCTTGTGAATACTTTCATATTACCACTTAACTCCGAAATATTACTCAGTATCTGGGTCCTCTTAATTCAAGAGAATGTCATAATACTGACGGAGAGTTCTTGTTCCAAGGAACTGAACCTTTCCTGACTACCTCTCATTCTCCTGCCCCCTCCCTACTCTCCCCTAATCATCCCCCTCCCTCTCCGTCACCATGTTGACTTGAATCACAGTGACTCGCAACCTGTAGCGTGTCCAATGAATGGACTTTCACAAAATTAAACGATAATGTAAACAGTTTATTATTCTTTCTTTCAGTAGTATGAAAAGACTAAGTCTATTAGTCGACAAGTAAAAACAAATTATTCTCAGATATTTCATTATATATATATATATATCGATAAATATTTCTTCGTTCTTGGATTTTTGGCGAATTTCTCAACTCTTATAATACATTATTATTATTATTATTATTATTATTATTATTATTATTATTATTAGTAGTAGTAGTAGTAGTAGTAGTAGTAGTAGTAGTAGTAGTAGTAATATTAGTAGTAGTAGTAGCAGTAGTAGTATGAGGAAGAGCTAAACCCATGTGGGTCATACAGTGCCTGAGAATGGTCGGTGCACAGGTTAAATTCAAGGTAATGGGGGATAAATGCATTTCTTTGAATCACCTTCATCAAGAGCACCTTCACCTGCATCAAGAGCACCTTCACCTGCATCAAGAGCCCTTCAACTGCATCAAGAGACCTTCACCTGCATCAAGAGCCCTTCAACTGCATCAAGAGCCCTTCAACTGCATCAAGAGCACCTTCACTTGCGTCAAGGCGTCCAGCTACAGTTGACGTTGCAGCGGGTCCACAAACAATTGCAAAGTCGGAACCTTCTATTGCAAAGTGGATCAATAAGTCACTTGCAGAAACAGAGTGTGTTATTATCCAGCCATTCCTCATTGTTCAATACTAGACCTCTTTCACTGAATGAACCAGACTGTGTTCACACATGCTTCCCCAAGAAAATAATAATAATAATAATTATAATAGTAATAATAATTATAATAATAATTATAATAACAACAATAACAATAATAATAAAAATGAGAAGAAGAATTATTAATAGTATTAGTAAAAACAATAATAATAATAATTAAATATGTGTCGGTTGCTGCGCGATCCTAGAAAGGTATTCCCGTATCTCATAACCCCAGCCTCTTCTTCCTCAGTGCTGGCAAAAGAAACAGTACAGAGCAGAGAGTGAGTCTATAAGGCAGTTAGTAAGATTATTCAAGCAGAGGTACACACATGTACAATTATTTTACATGGTGTAAATTACCTAGGATAACCCTTTCCCCTCCCAAAAAAAAGAAAAAGAAAAAAAGTCAGTTACTTTTTTTCCAGTTAGATATCGGCCTTGACGATTTCAAGTTGATCTGACGAGGCGTTCGCAAGCTATCACAACTAAGGTAATAGCCCCTCTAAAATCAGGCATCATCACAGACAACACCACAGACCACTATCCGACCTTTCTCATAACTAATCTTGGTAAATTGCCCCTAGATATTACAAAAGTTACCTTCAGACTACATAATGAGTCAGCTGTAAATAACTTTATAACAGCTATGATTAACATTGACTGGCATAATGAGTTAGAAACATATACAGATACTAATGAATGCATCAAGAATTTCCTTAACAAAACCCACCACCTCTATAACAAACATTGCCCTAAAAAAACTAAACAGATCACAGCTAAGAGACTTAACAATCCCTGGCTAACACCCAGCATCCTTAAATCCATTAACAAAAGGCACCAATATGAAAAACAATACAGAAGGGGTCTAATAACCAGAGAACAATCCAAACGCTACTCATCAACCCTTACCAGCCTGATAAGGAGATCAAAAAAATTGTATTATGAGAACAGACTCCAGAACATAAAAGGTGATATGAAAAAGACCTGGAAGACCCTATCTGCAATTCTAGGAAATAATAAGATAGCGAAAAACAACACCATCAAATTATCAAGAGCAGATGAACCCCTACTCTCACCTACTGAGACAGCAAACAGACTTAATGTTTTCTTCTCCACCATAGGAAAGAATCTAGCGAGTAAAATCCCAAGCTCAAACACCCGTCCAACAGACTACCTCACAAACACCTACCCTAATACGCTATTCCTAGCTCCTACCAACCCAATTGAAGTCTCGCTCATAATCAACACCCTTAAAAACAAGGCAGGAGACATAAACAGCCTACCAACTTTTATGTACAAAAAAGCTTCACAGGTACTGTCACCAATCATAGCAACACTATTCAATAAATCCATTGAAGCCTCTACCTTTCCATCAATTCTCAAAATAGCTAGGGTCACCCCTGATCCACAAAGGAGGTGATCAAACAGACCTGAATAATTATAGACCAATTTCTAATTTACCATTGCTTTCTAAAATCTTCGAAAATTAATTCATAGACAAATCTATTCCTACCTCGTCTCACACAATGTACTCAACCCTGTCAATTTGGATTCAGGACAAATAAGAGCACAAACGATGCTATTACGCACATGTTGGAGTTAATATATACAGCACTTGAGAAAAAGAAGTCCCACTGGGAATCTTCATTGATCTCCGCAAAGCTTTTGATACAGTCGACCATGATTTACTGCTCACAAAATTAGCACACTATGGTATAAGGGGCACCCACTCAACTACCTAAAATCATACCTCACCAACAGAAGCCAATACGTGTACACAAATGGAGCGAACTCTTCCACACAACCAATTACAGTCGAGTCCTCAAGGAAGTGTCCTGGGGCCACTCCTATTCCTCATTTACATAAATGACCTACCGAATGCATCACAACTACTCAAACCCATTTTATTTGCAGATGACACAACATATGTCTTCTCTCACCCAAATCCAGTTATACTGGCCAACACTGTTAATGCCGAATTACAGAAAATATCAACATGGATGACGACTAACAAGCTTACTCTCAATACTGACAAGACCTACTTCATACAGTTTGGAAGCAAAGCCACAAATGTTCCACTTAACATAACACTTAATGGTACACCCATCACAAGACTCACAGAGGAAAATTCCTAGGAATCCACCTTGACAGTAGCCTTAAATTCCAAACACATATACAACAAATTTCCAAGAAAATCTCGAAGACAGTAGGCATATTATCAAAGATACGCTATTATGTACCTCAATCAGCTCTCCTTGCACTATATCATTCACTTATCTACCGTATCTCACCTATGGAATCTGTGCATGGGGATCAACAACGTTAAATCACCTTAGACCACTCATAACACAACAAAGGCCGCAGTCAGAATGATAACAAATTCCCACTCTAGACAGCATACTCCACCAATATTCAAAAGTCTCAAACTACTCACCGTAAAGAACATTCATACTTACTCTTGTGCCTACTACATATATAAAACTTTACACTCTAATATAAACCCTCTGCTCAAAACTCTCCTCACCAACTTTAATAGGACCCATGACCACAACACACGACACAGATCACTTTTTGATATGCCCCGTGTTCATATCAACCTATGTAAAAATTCTATGCACATAAAGGGCCCCAGAATCTGGAATTCATTACCAGTAAATATTAAGATAATCTTGTCTGAAAATCAATTTAAGACTCAACTCAAAAACCACCTACTCACCCAAACCTAAATGATCATGCTATAAACTACTTTGAAAAATGCTCATTGTTACTTTCCTATACGATAATCTCAATTTTTAATAATATGTTACTATTATGTTACCCCTACTCATATTATAAGTTAATGTCAAAAATGCTCAAAGTTATTTTCCTTAAGATAATCTCAATTCCATATTATCATTCAAGAATCTTAACACCTGTAACAATCTAAGATCTAATATCATTATATAATAATTTAAACAGTAAAATTTCATCATATTGTAATTTTGAAAATAATTTTTAACTAGAATAAACTCAATAAATTTCTCTAATATTAAGTACATAGTTTTTAAGGACTAGAATAAGCTGCCCCTAATGCCATGGCATGTCAGTGGCTCTCCTTGCACTCAATTTACATTGTAATTTCCCATACCCATGTAACCTGCAATGAAATAAATTTGTTTGTTTGTTTGTTTTGTTTGAAAGCATCGCCTAAACGGTCCAAAACTAAGTACTAGAACCTTCAGTTAGGAAACACTGTTTTAGAGGCAATCATCAGAGGCACCTCTAGTAATCTCTCAGTGACCAATGTCCCTAAACACTCCAGGAATTGAGGTTTGAAGCATCTCAGAGGTTGCATTCTCAAGTTATCTAAGTTAAAGGTTTGACGCCGATCGGATGAGGCATTCAGAAGTTACCGCATGAAACTGTGTTTCAATGAATAATTAACACCTATACAGCCCAAAATCAACCTTACTCAATGTTAATAAACCAGCATTTAAGGTTAATAAACAATCTGAAGAAGCATTTTTCCCTCTTTTTTGTACAGAAACCATTTGTTTTTCATAAAGTTGGCCAATTAAAACTTATGCAACCCAAAATTAAGGCATGGCGTCCGTCGAGGAAAAAAAAAAAAACATTTGCTCTAGAAGTTTGAAGTCAGCCCAAAGATGAGTTCTCCAGGATGGTGGGTACCATCCATCTTGAGGGAGTTAGTCACCTCTGACCCATCCTGTGGGTGGAAGTCACCACATACCCATCCTGTGAGTGTATGATAATTGTACATATGTGTAGTTGTGCTTAAATAAGCTTACTTACTTGAGAGTGGTGCCCCGAGGGTCGATTGTCTATGCACACGGCACTCACTAATAGTCAGGGGTTCAATCTCAGACACGGGTGGAAACGATGAACATGTTTACTTACATACACGCTCTCCTCTGTTTGCCTAGCAGTAAGTAGGTACCTGGGCATTAATCGACTGATGTGGACGACATCCTGGGGGGATAGGATTGAAGTTCGGATCCCATTAGGATTAAGACAGGCCGTCCCAGCTGGCGCAGTCACTGTCTTGGGAATGATCCTGGTTGGTTATCCTGACGAACTTTCTTACTAATCTGCCTCTTCTTCAGTCACTCATCAATGGTGCAGTGGGTAGGAATACAAGCATACTGGGTCTGCTGTAGCATTGGTAGGATGCACAACCAGGGTTGGTTGCTGGAGTCTATACCCCAGGGTAAGAAAAGATTTGTTCGAAATTTTAACTCAGGGGCCCTTTAATCTTGTATCCCAGGATGCTACCCACAACAGTTAACTAACACACAGGTACCTACTTAGTGCCAGGTGAACAGAGACAACAGATGTAAGGTGACTAACACACAGGTACCTAATTACTGCTAAGTGAACAGGGACAGCAGGTGTAAGGTAACATGCCCAATGTTTTCACCCATGCTGGGAATTGAACCACGGACACTCAGTGTGTGAGACGAGACGGTTGCTAGATAAAGCCCAGACTTGGGTGAAATGTTGTATTAACAGGATCCTTTGCTGCCAGTGTCTTGATGCCTACTTGTCGGCTTTTGTCATTGTCTACCCACTAAAATATTGAGTTTTCTATGAAACAATAAAAAACATAGAAAACGATACCTGCAGGAAAGACTTTGTTGAAATGATGCTATCTTGTCTGTACTTTCAAAGTGAAGTACTTGACGATGTCCTCCACACTCTAATGGAGTCTGAAGTCATCCAGCTAAACCATTCTGTGTGACGGAGTATCACAGGAAAACAACTTTCATGTTTTTTTGATGTTGCTGTTATCTGAATAGTTTTGCCTTGAAGCTATGTACGTATGGTAATCTATGTAGTTTTTTTTTGTATGCCTGAATAAACTTACTTACTAAACCGTTCCACCTAAATAAACTTACCATTTCTTCTTTTCAACATTTCCCACTCTCCTCAAAATCCTGTCTATACTTCTGCAGTCCCTCCCCTCCTTTACCTTCATCTGTGTCCTCCCCACCTGCTCCCTCTGGCTGGTAAATAGCAAGTACAGGGGAAGGTGAAATTAAATAACGTCATTGGAAACAAGGAGAATGATATGGGAGATAATTATTTCATGTTTGTGTTCCGTTATTGACCATATTTCATAAAAATTGGTAAACCTACCAGCCCATAAAGTAAGCCAAGGTGCTGGACACTTTCTATCAAGGATAAGAGAATGAAGACCTTCTATCAAGGCTCAGGGGACTGAACACCTCAAAACTACCTCTTCATTTCTCCCACTCCCTCCATTATTAAAATGACCTCTGTATTCGGCAGAAGAAGCCTTCTGTGCAGGCGAAATCTTTCGGAAAGTGAAGATACCCAAGGGCCGTGCATATGTTTTATTCTTCAGTGTAAAAGTTGTTATGCCTGGAAGCAATCATTGTTGCATAGTGCACAAAACTCTCGCATGTCATAATTGAAACTCCTTCAGAATGTTGGTTTGGACAGGTGATCTTCAGAAAATTCTTAATCAGGATTTGTGGCTAAAATGAGACGTGGTCCATAAATTTCGGAATCACTGGCCCCCGAAGGATGGTTATGTGTGTAAACATTTAGTTTTAAAATAATTTTTTGACTATAATGACTTATTTTAATAAATCTACGAGTAATTTTTGTTCAATATATCAACATCTCAACAATGTAATCAAGGCCCAAATACAGTAGATTGGATTCTCCTTACAAAAAAAAAAGAAAAAATTAATCGAAGGTAGAAAGAAACAATGTGGGACCTGTTGGTATGAAGGATTTTCTGCCATCCTTTGTTTCTGTTAGGATTTAGCAGATTTTGAGCTCCATCGAACGAGTTAGTATGCAGCAGACTTGTCCACCAGAGTCTTCTCGTTCCTGGACACATGAACACACACAGGGACACAACAAAATATAACTGAAATTCGTAAAACGCAAATCTTACATTCTCGGAATTTTCCTTAAAGCAAGAATGGCAGAAATCTTTGCCGTAGACATTGCCTGTCAAAATTATCTCAGTGATTTTGGGAGAAGGCTTGAAGCCCAAAGCCGCCATCAGATTAAAAACTGCTTAGTAAATATTGTAAGAAAGTGGCCCAGAAGGGTGGATTGTTATGAAAATACCTTCAGAAAAGCAAAACCATGAGTGTCAGTTTTAGAAACAGAAGACTAGTTGCTGAAACTTACCCAGACAGCTTCAGAAACTCCATCGCATTTAACATTAAGTCGGAGGACTGTTGGCAACACGGATGGTTGCCTTAAGTAGTGTAAAAGGCATCTTCAACGGCATCGGAGATGAGGAATCCATTTTAACCACTGGTCAATGATCATCACGAGAAAAATGGTTTTCTCTGTGCAAAGAAAAAAATCCTGCGATTCAAGTGCATGCGGGAAAAGCGCTGAGCTGCAATTTTTCGGACATTTTCTCTGGATATTTCCTTTCATCAGACACACACACACACACACACACACACATGTAGCTCAGTTACAGCGTATTGGATTCACAACCGATGGTCCCGGGTTCAATTCTGGCCGAGACAAGACGTACAGTCAAGTGTTCTAACAGTACATCAGTACATCAGTACGTACCTGGGTGCTCTCCGACTGCTCTGGGACCCTTTCTAGGGCAGAGAATAAAAAATGAAAATAAGCCACAATGATTGGCTTTCTTGGGTTATCCTGGGTTACTGACCATCCGGGGGGAGGAGGAGGATGGGTAACAATACAAATAATATTCTCATCTTTGTCTCTTTCAGTCTCATTGACATTCCTCTCAATTCTGAAGAAGTGTCGTTCAATTCTGATCGAAACCTCGCTCTAAATTAATTATTGATCTACATGGCGTGTTTTTTCTTATGTCCATATCATCGATATCTGCCTCTTAGGAATATATATTCCCTTTTCATACGTAAATCTGTTCCAGTTGTCATTTGTTGCATGTATACCTGGAGGGTGTTCCGGGGGTCAACGCCCCGCGGCCCGTCCATGACCAGACCAGAAATGATGTATTTAAACGCTGTCTCATTTGTGTTGTGACTAACATTGTAATGTTGACTTTGTAGGTGAGCTTGGCAGTGTAGAAAAGTGGTTCAGAGAACCGACAAGTTGATAAATTAGACACATGTACAATACTTGGATACCTTTATGAGAAAACGTTTCGCCACACAGTGGATTCATCAGTCCAATACAGAGAAGAATAGTGAGGATCAGAAGGAGATTGAAGTAATCAGTCTATCAATGATTGATGGACTGATTACATCGACTCCAGACAGAGGGACTGTTTACCTCAATCTCCTTCTGATCTTCACTGTTCTTCTTTGTGTTGGACTGATGAAGCCACTGTGTGGCCAAACGTTTCCACAACAAAGATACCCAAGTGTTGCCATTGTGTCTAATTGACGAGCTTGGCAGTGTTGGAAGAACTGGGAATTGGTGTGCAGATGAGCTTTGCTGTGTTGTGTTGGGAGGGTTGGCAGCCTCTGTGTTCAGTAAACAGAGCCCATGGGAAAGCTCCCTGTCTTAAGTCGAGTAAATAAACAGTCACTGGGCGGAGAGAGAGAGAGAGAGCCAATAAAGAGGCGAGTCAACAACAATCACACCAACTTCCTAAGGCAGTGCTGGTAGCACTGAGCCGCCTGTCCGACTCTCCTCTGCAACACTACCTATGGAACCGAGAGTACGTTGCAACACGACGACTCTCCTCTGCGACACTACCTATGGAACCGAAAGTACGTTGCAACACGACGACTCTCCTCTGCAACACCACCTATGGAACCGAGAGTACGTTGCAACACGACGACTCTCCTCTGCGACACTACCTATGGAACCGAAAGTACGTTGCAACACGACGACTCTCCTCTGCAACACTACCTATGGAACCGAGAGTACGTTGCAACACGACGCAGGATGAACGATTTTGACTTGAAGATAAAGAAGATTTAATTTGATTCACCAACCCTGGAGGGTTAATAAGACCGGTTAACCCAAGAAAGCCAATCAGTGTGGCTTAATTCTTATTGGTTTCTACTACCCTGTCTCCTAGGATGATGATTAATGTGGGTTTAAAACCTATCGAATAGGGTCATAGAGGCTGCTCGTAACCTTTTCACATACACCAATACTTTAATCTCTTATATATAAACTAAAGTAAAATTTCAGTTTATATACGTTGAGAGACATCCTCTTCTCAATTTATATATTTTTCATAGGGTAAGACACGCAAATGCACAGCTTGCTAAGTGGCTTTCTTTCGTGTTTAATGTATTCAAAATATTGTAAACTACATTTTGTATACTGTAGAAAAGAAATAAGGTTGTATTGTATTATTGTATAGTCGACCGTAGACTACATCTGTA
The DNA here is from genome assembly GCA_009830355.1 of Cherax destructor. Taxonomy (NCBI): domain Eukaryota; kingdom Metazoa; phylum Arthropoda; class Malacostraca; order Decapoda; family Parastacidae; genus Cherax; species Cherax destructor. Next base: position 654,324 of record WNWK01000119.1, read on the forward strand.
TATTATTTGGTGTCTGTCCGTTTGTCTTGTGGTTAGTAACTAATTTATAGTGTTGGGTTTACTGTTATAAATAAATGAAGGTCGATTATTGTGAGTATGATTCCACAGGTATCCCCAATAACCTCTGCGTGAGTATGATTCCACAGGTATCCCCAGTAACCTCTGCGTGAGTATGATTTCACAGGTATCCCCAGTAACCTCTGCGTGAGTATGATTCCACAGGTATCCCCAGTAACCTCTGCGTGAGTATGATTCCACAGGTATCCCCAGTAACCTCTGCGTGAGTACGATTCCACAGGTATCCCCAGTAACCTCTGCGTGAGTATGATTCCACAGGTATCCCCAGCAACCACTGCATGAGTATGATTCCACAAGTATCCCCAGCAACCATCTCAGACAAATTACCAACCCACTCGTCGTGTTGGCGTCAAAGGCCCGCGCCAGCAACACTCCCGTTCCACTTCCTGGCTCCTTGTGCCAATTTGTACAACTTTTTAATGGAGTTGTGAACGAGCTTTTGATGTTCGCCTTTTCCAGCCTGCCTTAAGAGTGCCGTGTGCCCCCTTTTATCGTATCTTCAGGGTAATAAAATTGTTTTTGATTGCTATTCAGACCAGACAATACTGTGCAACTTCCCTGGACTCTGAAAAAAAATCATATGAATGCATTTGAATTCATGTTTGGATGTGTATTCCGTCTTAAGTATAAATTTCCTAACAGTATTTATACTGTTATGTATAATACGTGTTTGAAGCATGTACAGCTTTCATATTCTCACACATAGTTTCCCTTTATGTTTAATTGATAGATTTGGTTATTATAGCTTAACTGATATTATAGCGGTATATCCCTATATATATATATATATATATATATATATATATATATATATATATATATATATATATATATATATATATATATATATATATATATATATATGCAAAAAGATCACAGTAAACAGGTGATATCAAAATATGCAAGACAACCACTATGAAAAATAGAGGAATTCCAAGCTTCGTGACTACTCACATTATCAAGGAACTGTGAGTAGTCACAGCTAATCTTATATTTTTCATAGTGTTGTCTTGATATATATATATATATATATATATATATATATATATATATATATATATATAAATAATTGTTCGAGTTGGGGGGATAGTGTGATGGTGAGAATGTTTTTTTTTTTAAAAACAGCGAAGACCCCTACGGTCTTCTTCAAACCAAACATAGACCCCCCAGCGTCTTCTAGAAACTAGGCAGGACCCTCAGCGTCTTCCAGAAACCAGGCAAGACCCTCAGCGTCTTCCAGAAACCAGGCAAGACCCTCAGGGTCTTCTAGAAACCAGGCAGGACCCTCAGCGTCTTCCAGAAACCAGGAAAGACCCTCAGCGTCTTCCAGAAACCAGGCAAGTCCCTCAGCGTCTTCCAGAAACCAGGCAAGACACTCAACGTCTTCCAGAAACCAGGCAAGACCCTCAGCGTCTTCCAGAAACCAGGCAAGACCCTCAGCGTCTTCAAGAAACCAGGCAAGACACTCAGCGTCTTCCAGAAACCAGGCAAGACCCTCAGCGTCTTCCAGAAACCAGGCAAGACACTCAGCGTCTTCAAGAAACCAGGCAAGACCGGTGTTATCTCAGTGTGGAAGGGCGATACGTTGACCCAGGAAGGACGGGTATCGTTTACCTCAAAACTTGCATCATTAACACTGAAGCCAGGCGTCCAGTCACCTCTCCTCACGCGTATAATGTGTCGTTAATCTTCTCCAGTCAACCTTCGTTGACTGGAGAAGATTAACGATTGTCAACGTCAAGGTCACTTACTGTTTGAGGAAGCGTACACACATCTGTCGTGTGTGTACTCACCTAGTTGTGGTTGCAGGGGTCGAATCATAGCTCCTGGCCCCGCCTCTTCACTGGCCTCTACTGGGTCACTCTCCCCGCGCCATGAGCTTTATCATATATCTTCTTAAAGCTGTGTATGGAACCTGCCTCCACTACATCGCTTCCCAAACTATTCCACTTCCTGACCACTCTGTGACTGAAGAAATACTTCCTAACATCCCTGTGATTCATCTGAGTCTTCAACTTCCAACTGTGTCCCCTTGTTGCTGTGTCCCATCTCTGGAACATTCTGTCTCTGTCCACCTTGTCAATTCCTCTCAGTATTTTATATATCGTTATCATGTCCCCCTATCTCTCCTGTCCTCCAGTGTCGTCAGGTCGATTTCCCTGTGTGTGCTAGAAGATTATTATTAATTAATTTTAATAATAATAATAATAATAATAATAATAATATTATAATAATTATTATTATTATTATTATTATTATTATTATTATTATTATTATTATTTTTATTACTATTACTATTATTATTGTTGTTATTGTTGTTTTTGCTGTCGATTAATTATTTTTATTATTGTTAATAATAATAATATTATTATTAATATCATCATCATCATAATCTTTTTGCTCCTCCCTTTATGGGTCAAAATAAGTCTTATATTTTTTCTTGCTTTTTAAAGATATTATTATACTCGAGGGTAGAATTTTATGTCTGTACCAAAAAAAATTTTTTGTTGAATTTTTGGTATTTATGCCATGTTTCATTGCTTTTGTCCATCAATTGTTAAAAAAAGCATCTTCGTTACTACTTTTATCAGCAGCTGCATCGAAAACAGCAGCACGTATGAGAGATATATGAGCAGCAGCATTAGCAGCAGCCAGCTGCAGCTGGCTTAGCAGCATATAGAAAAGATACAATGTCACCGTCAGCATCGCCCGTGCCAGCAGCTGCAGTGGGACCAGTAGCTGCAGTGGGACCAGCAGTTGCAGTGGAACCAGCAGCTGCAGTGGGACAAGCAGCTGCAGTGGAACCAGCAGTTGCAGTGGAACCAGCAGCTGCACTGGGACCAGCAGCTGCAGTGGGACCAGTAGCTGCAGTGGGACCAGCAGCTGCAGTGGGACCAGTAGCTGCAGTGGGACCAGCAGCTGCAATGGGACCAGCAGCTGCAGTGATACCAGCAACTGCAGTGGAACCAGCAGCTGCAGTGGGACCAGTAGCTGCAGTGGGACCAGCAGCTGCAGTGGGACCAGTAGCTGCAATGGAACCAGCAGCTGCAGTGATACCAGCAACTGCAGTGGAACCAGCAGCTGCAGTGGGACCAGCAGCTGCAGTGGGACCAGCAGCTGCAATGGGACCAGCAGCTGCAGTGATACCAGCAGCTGCAGTGGAACCAGCAGCTGCAGTGGGACCAGTAGCTGCAGTGGAACCAGCAGCTGCAGTGATACCAGCAACTGCAGTGGAACCAGTAGCTGCAGTGATACCAGCAGCTGCAGTGGGACCAGTAGCTGCAATGGAACCAGCAACTGCAGTGATACCAGCAACTGCAGTGATACCAGCAGCGCTTGTAAGAGATCTCTCACGGAGCAATAAATGTAATATGAATAATTTGGGAGATGAGCGTTAGCGCGACCTTATTACGGCAATTTGCATACATAATGAGGACTCCGGACTCAGTAATTGGAATAGTTTACTTGGCAGGAGGCCGCCGGGCGCTGTTGATCGCTTAATTATACGACAAGAAGGTTCCCATCATGCCTCTGCTGCGTGTCGTACTTGCCTGAACGTCTTAAGACGCAGAGGCACTTTGTCTTGAGTAATGGATAATGTGTCCTTTTACCGTGATAAATAAGAACTATTTGGGCCTGGAGATGTAGTGTGGGAGGCTAGCAATTGAGGTTTTTTTTTTATCTGCTATCAGGTAAATCACAGAATGGAAGTGATGGAGGGTACTCGAACCCACGGAATTCGTGTCCTGTAACTCACAGGCTAGTTTGCAAGCGGTGTTATTTCGGTTTCGAGCCATGATACCACCCGGTACTTATGATGAGATGTTTTATTGCTCTGTTCCGACTTCTGGCTTTCTAATCTTTTATTTCTCGCTCTCTACTTGACCGACACATCGTCTAGTTTCCGTCTGCAATGGTTGGCTTGTGAATTGTTCCAGCAACGGTCATGTCGACTTGTAGTCTCCTTGATCAGACTTCACTTCACACATCCTTCAGTACCTGGCGTCGACACATTGTTTATATGAGTCTCGTGTTTCTCTGAGGTGAGGATGACTCAAGCAGAAGTGTTGATTAGTGACAGTCTTAATGATCCTCTGAAGACTTCAAAAAAGTGAGGATCTGTTTATCTCAAGTCTAGCAGTAATTGTTAATGACAGAGTAACGGGAATATTTTATAACTTTATTAAAACAGCTGAAAGTCTCTGATGTTTATTTTTGGAGGATATAATTATATAACAGAAAGAGGTATATTACAACGCAGTTAAAAATTAAATATCCAATTACTAAAAGCATTAAAAATGGAACTTTTGAGGCTATGGATGCAGCACGGATGTTAGGCGTGAAAGCATTTGTGGATTTTGTTATCTAAATGTTGTTGCATTTGTCCCAAATATTCTTGACATGTGGGAAGGTATCCGAGGACTGGCAGAGAACATTCTCAGTTAGGTTTGAATATGCCTGGTAAAGCGTGCGGCAGAACTGTAATCGAAAGACTTATGAGATACAAAGTAAGATTGCAGAGGAACAAATTGGGATTTAGGAAGGAAGGGGTTGTGTGCAACAAATATTTTTGTCAAACATGTTAAGTGAGCGGCACTTATATAAGGGAAAGCAGCTGCTTGTTGCATTAATGGATCCAGACAAGAGCGTATGACAAAGGTGCAGAGAAGAGCGATATCGCTGGTGTAGTTGTTAGGAATAAGTCCAGTAAGTCCAGTAAAAATAGACCTTAAACATGGACATTTCGTGTCACTAAGGATATTTAATGTATTTATAAAGGGAATTGTACATGATGTGAATGCTTGATTGTTGGGAAGATATGTATTTTAAGATGTTTAATCTTATGTATAGTGGGAAGTGTCATGCTTACTCTTTCCTAATGACACGGTGCTTAGGGCAGATTCAAAGGAGAAGTTACAGAAATTACCGAAGAAGTTAGGAAAGACGGCCAGAAGAAGGAAGTTCAAAGGAAATCCAGAAAAGAGCAAAGTAGTGACAGTAAGAATGAAAGACTCTACTTGAAGTTGGATAGAAATAGCAAATGTGTGGGCATATCTACACCACAGACACTATCCATCCACATCACCTCCAAGGCACAACCACCCACACTACTGCTACTACTACTACTACTACTACTACGTCACCCCGTAGCCACCCACAACACTGCACCACCCACACCACCCACACCACTACACCACCCACACCACTACCACTTACAGAACACCACATTCACCTCCCAAGACAACGCCTAAAACAAATTATGGCCGTTGTTTTGACGGTTTTATATCCCAGGATTTTACCAGGAGTCTGCGAGGATGGGTTTCCAGATCGTGGTGTAATTCATATTAATTTATATCCACACAAAGTTTGAGCATGCTAAGCTATAAAGCTTGAAGCGAATACTTGAAATATTTGTTTGTTTATCTGGCAGCGAGTGCAGCCATGATATTCCTGCTGGTCCAGACACATGTTTTTCTTATTATTTTAGAAGTAAACAATGCCGATGTCCATCACCTGGGTATCTTTATTTTCTAGACGTTTCGCCCTCTAGTGGCTTTTTAAACTCAATACAGATATCATTATTGCGAAAGACGGTGATCAGTCTCATAGCCTTGAAGGTGTTCAGATGTAATTTAGTCATCAATGCAGCCTTAAGGACCATCTTGTAGTCGATAAACTTTTAACCAGCTATAACCTCTGCGTCTGGCAACGAGGTATCCAAGGCCATACAGGCAACGTACAAATCTGAACGTTGCCTGAGTTGCAAAAACATGAATTTCTGCTCTTATTTACAATCCTTGATTACACTCAACTATCGCTTGAGCGTCAGGTCAACTGCTTCTCCTATTCCAGTGCAACAAATATTTAGCCTCACTGCCTTTCGTTCATTTCTGCACGCTCGAAATATTCCAGAAATTTTAATATTTGTTTTCTCCCAGTTAATTTATAATAGGTTTTGGTTAAGTCAACGCGTATTAATCTATTATTTTTTTTTACCGCAAAGGGATGGCTAAAACACAGTATTGTAAAAGAGAAGATAAACGATGGGATGGTCAGGAAGTTTGTCTGATGGAGGGTGTGAGCGATTATTATTATTATTATTATTATTATTATTATTATATTATTATTATTATTATTATTATTATTATTATTATTATTATTATTATTATTATTATTATTATTATTATTATTATTATTATTATTATTATTATCATCATCTTCATCATCATCATCATCATTATTGTCGTTGTTGTTATGATTAGGTTTGATCCAGTACTGCTGCTAATTCTACATCTACCACCTCAACTCTACTACTACTCTTTCTACTGCTACTACTATTGTCACTACATCTACTACTACTACTGTTAATAATAATAAAAATAATAATAATAATAATAATAATAATGAAAATACGACTACTGCTACGACTACCACTACCACTCCCTACTTTCCCCGCCTCACTTGTGACTTGAAAGTGAAAATTAGACATATTCAACATCTGGGTACCATTATTGTAGACGTTTCGCCCTCCAGTGGCTTGATCAACACAAGGACATGATTGGAAGACTGTAGAAGTATATACAAAAGTGTTGTTGACGAGTCAGCTCAGAGTCTTCAAGACGACGGTGCTCTTCTCCAGCTCTATAACTCAGGGACTGATTACCTCACCTTTTGTACATACTTCCACTGTTTTCCAATTATGTACTTGGATTTGTATTGATAAAGCCACTAGAGGGCGAAACGTCGACAATAATGATTCCCAGATGTTGAATATGTGTCTGATTTTCATCTTTTCGGTGTTGTAGAGTGGTGCAGGAAGGAGCGAAACGTCGCCATGAGGTCCCGCTCCTAGGTGCGGGATAATGGTGAATGGTAACTCCAGGTTTTTTTTGTCTAAGAATCCCAGACTGTCATCAGGTCATAACACTCTAATCCAAGATGGCGACTGTCAGCTGTTGATACGTCAAAGACGTCAAGGAGATAAATGAGTGACGTGTGAAGTAGACGTGAAGTTAGGCAGTGGTTGTGAAGACAGAAACGAAAGATATTGTTTATACACGACGTTTCGCCCATATATATATATATATATATATATAAATACATACAGAGAAACATCGCAGTCATCAGGATTCGAACCCCACTACAGGAAGACTGGCAAGATTCCCAAGTGACGCTCTTTCTCCACTCCGCCACAAATGCCCTATAAGCTGGGCAGCCTGGTTTACAAGCCATGTTTCTTCCCAACCCGGGCACATCCGTGTACCTCAAACGTGGTTTCAATCTATTTCATTCTCCTCCTGTATGTTCTGACCTTACAAGCTATTTTTATATTGTCTTTAGTCCACATTCCTTAAAAATTTTGGGTCTACTGTATGAGAAGGGGTTGCGAAGGGGGCCCCCATATTAGTCGAAGCTTCAGGGCCCCAAAAATGTAGGTCCGCCACTGGATACAGTGAATAATGTAAGTGTGGTTATACGGTAATCATTCAGCGCCTGGGGGATGGGAAGTAATCAGGTTTAAATAGTTCTATTTAGGATCGAAGTTCCTTCAGGAAGATCAAGGACTCCCCAGCAGGAGAAACAAACATGAACACTCTACTCTCCTGAAAGACTTTAATTAAATCTTAAATTAAAATCCTCCTTCTCGTTAAACATGATGGAATATCCATCATTGGCTCAACCTGAGTTGGATGTATATATGTATATTTTTTTTTCCAGATGGGTTTTGATGCCGGAGAAACTCATCTCGGCAGAAACCCCCGGCCTATATAACCTCATCGTCCGCCTAGGCCTAAGGCGCTACCACACTGATTGAGTATCTCCTCTTATTCCAGAAGCCCAAGTTGAACTTTTTCCGGTTCCTCTTCTTTATTATCTAACAAAATGTAGCATGACAGTATTGCTGATAACCACAGTACAGCCTGACCCCTACGAATTTAGCCCTTCCCTATAATAATAATAATAATAATAATAATAATAATAATAATAATAATAATAATAATAATAATAATAATAATAATAATAATAATAAAATAATGGAGTAAATCTTTATTAAAAAAGAAGTTTCATTCTGGATAGAATCTTTATCCAACTCTATAGAAAGCAAAACATCTATAATTAAGGTTGTACCGTACAGTACAATTGTTATATAAACATTATACTAATGGACAGCCCTAGGTGGAGCCTTGAGACACACTAGGTGGAGCATTGAGACACACTCAGGTGGAGCATTGAGACACACTAGGTGGAGCCTTGAGACACACTAGGTGGAGCATTGAGACACACTAGATGGAGCCTTGAGACACACTAGATGGAGCCTTGAGACACACTAGGTGGAGCCTTGAGACACACTAGGTGGAGCATTGAGACACACTAGGTGGAGCCTTGAGACACACTAGGTGGAGTCTTGAGACACACTAGGTGGAGCCTTGAGACACACTAGGTGGAGCCTTGAGACACTCTAGGTGGAGCCTTGAGACACACTAGGTGGAGCCTTGAGACACACTAGGTGGAGCCTTGAGACACACTAGGTGGAGCCTTGAGACACACTAGGTGGAGCCTTGAGACACATTCCCGTCTCTTCATTGGAGATCCGAACGAAAGTTATAACTAAAAATCAAACAGTCTCAAACAAAAATACAAAAAAAATTCAGGAACGAGTTATCAGTCCAAAACAAAGTATCCAAAAACAATATCATAGTGAAAAAGACTTTTTTTTCTGGGCCATTTTGGCTTCGTTTCAATTAAGGTCCTCGTCGCCGATGGAAAGAAGTTATTCTTCTTGAAGGATATTGATCGTGAATAACTCTGGTGAGGTAGCTGAGGCAGCCTATACTGAGACAATGATTGACCTCCTCCGGGGACATTTATAGAGTCATTTCTTGACTTGACCGGTGAATGTAAACAAGCTGGCTTCACTATCGTCTCACACGAACACAACAACATTCTCCAGTATCATAGGAGTCATGTTGGGAGCTATTTACATTCCTTTCCGTCGTGTTTACATTCCTCTTTGCACTGTTTATATCCCAGTCTCCGTTGTTTTTATTCCCTTCAGCACTGTCTACATTCCCATCTTCCTTGTTTACATTTCCGTCTGCAGGTGGTACCACTAAAGTGTTGAGGAACACACTAGTTCGTATGATATATCAAAACTTTGAAGGAAAAAAAGGTGTGAACAATTTAAAATGATTAGGAGAGGAATTACGGGAGGGAGAGAACGAGAAAAAGAAAGAAAGGAGAAGGCCCAGGAGAAGTAGGAGGAGCAGGAATAAAATTATAATAATTACGGGAGATGGTAAACCCTTGAGGCTCATTCAGTGGTGCACAGTAGAGGGGAAACACAGAGTAAGAATAATAACAACAGAGGCAGGATACAGAGGATGATCATAACTAATTGAGATATAGTACGAACGCGCAACAGCGGAGGAAGAGAGAAAATCCAGAAGTAGGAGCAACAGCAACATTAGTAGATGCTGTAAGTAGAGGCGAACGTAAAAGATGGGAGGGATACCTCAGGTCGGGATTAGGTTATGTGATGAGCGTCAGCTCCTTCGGGTTTATGGTCTCGCAGCTGCAGCAGAGGCTGCTAGGGATTAAGGTGAGCATTACGGTAAGTTTTGTCGCTCTGACGACCACACATATTCATTGGTGTTTATGACGGGGGTGCGTGTAAGACCTGGGTCTGGTGGCGCTTGTTGTGGTGGAGCTTGTTTTGTTGTGGTGGCGCTTGTTTTGTTGTGGTGGCGCTTGTTTTGTTGTGGTGGCGCTTGTTTTGTTGTGGTGGCGCTTGTTTTGTTGTGGTGGCGCTTGTTTTGTTGTGGTGGCGCTTGTTTTGTTGTGGTGGTGCTTGTTGTGGTGTGGTGGCGCTTGTTGTGGTGGAGCTTGTTTTGTTGTGGTGGTGCTTGTTTTGTTGTGGTGGTGCTTGTTGTGGTGTGGTGGCGCTTGTTGTGGTGGTGCTTGTTGTGGTGCTTGTTTTGTTGTGGTGACCTTGTTTGTTGTGGTGGCGCTTGTTTTGTTGTGGTGGCGCTTGTTTTGTTGTGGTGGCGCTTGTTTTGTTGTGGTGGCGCTTGTTTTGTTGTGGTGGCGCTTGTTTTGTTGTGGTGGCGCTTGTTTTGTGGTGGCGCTTGTTTTGTTGTGGTGGCGCTTGTTTGTTGTGGTGGCCTTGTTTGTTGTGGTGGCGCTTGTTTTGTTGTGGTGGCGCTTGTTTGTTGTGGTGGCGCTTGTTTGTTGTGGTGGTGCTTGTTGTGGTGTGGTGGCGCTTGTTGTGGTGGAGCTTGTTTTGTTGTGGTGGTGCTTGTTTTGTTGTGGTGGTGCTTGTTGTGGTGTGGTGGCGCTTGTTGTGGTGGTGCTTGTTGTGGTGGTGCTTGTTTTGTTGTGGTGACGCTTGTTTTGTTGTGGTGGCGCTTGTTTTGTTGTGGTGGCGCTTGTTTTGTTGTGGTGGCGCTTGTTTTGTTGTGGTGGCGCTTGTTTTGTTGTGGTGGCGCTTGTTTTGTTGTGGTGGCGCTTGTTTTGTTGTGGTGGTGCTTGTTGTGGTGTGGTGGCGCTGTTGTGGTGGAGCTTGTTTGTTGTGGTGGTGCTTGTTTGTTGTGGTGGTGCTTGTTGTGGTGTGGTGGCGCTTGTTGTGGTGGTGCTTGTTGTGAGTGGTGCTTGTTTTGTTGTGGTGACGCTTGTTTTGTTGTGGTGGTGCTTGTTGTGGTGTGGTGACGCTTGTTTGTTGTGGTGGGCTTGTTGTGGTGTGGTGGCGCTTGTTGTGGTGGAGCTTGTTTTGTTGTGGTGGTGCTTGTTGTGGTGTGGTGGCGCTTGTTTTGTTGTGGTGGCGCTTGTTTTGTTGTGGTGGTGCTTGTTGTGGTGTGGTGGCGCTTGTTGTGGTGGAGCTTGTTTTGTTGTGGTGGTGCTTGTTTTGTTGTGGTGGTGCTTGTTGTGGTGTGGTGGCGCTTGTTGTGGTGGTGCTTGTTGTGGTGGTGCTTGTTTTGTTGTGGTGACGCTTGTTTTGTTGTGGTGGTGCTTGTTGTGGTGTGGTGGCGCTTGTTTTGTTGTGGTGGCGCTTGTTGTGTTGTGGTGGCGCTTGTTGTGTTGTGGTGGCGCTTGTTGTGGTGGCGCTTGTTGTGGTGGTGCTTGTTGTGGTATTGTGGTGGCGTTTCATGTGGTGGCGCTTGTTGTGGCGGTCCTTGTTGTGGTATTGTAGTGGCGCTTGTTGCTGTGTTGTGATGTTATTTAAAGTATCTTCCTGGTTCCTGATACACAATACTTGACACTACTTTCTTTCGAAGTCTACCGTGATGAGAACTAAACCCATGTGGTTTATACAGCGCCTGTGGAATGAGATTCACTCCGATATGATTACATATAAGTGCACTTGTCCAGACAGACAATGCGTACACTGCAAGCAGCTTTCAGCTACTTTGACTGATTATCTACAGTCACTCAAAACTGACCACGACTCGGTGACTGCTCTTCGAGTTCCTTTCTTTCTTCTGAAGTGGTCTTTCATCGAAGCTAGGATAAGAGCCACACCACTGAAGCTAGGATAAGAGCCACACCACTGAAGCTAGGATAAAAGCCACACCACTGAAGCTAGGATAAGAGCCACACCACTGAAGCTAGGATAAGAACCACACCACTGAAGCTAGGATAAAAGCCACACCACTGAAGCTAGGATAAGAGCCACACCACTGAAGCTAGGATAAGAACCACACCACTGAAGCTAGGATAAAAGCCACACCACTGAAGCTAGGATAAGAGCCACACCACTGAAGCTAGGATAAAAGCCACACCACTGAAGCTAGGATAAGAACCACACCACTGAAGCTAGGATAAAAGCCACACCACTGAAGCTAGGATAAGAACCACACCACTGAAGCTAGGATAAAAGCCACACCACTGAAGCTAGGATAAAAGCCACACCAACGAAGCTAGGATAAGAGCCACACCAACGAAGCTAGGATAAAAGCCACACCAACAAAGCTAGGATAAAAGCTACACCACTGACGCTAGGATAAAAGCCGCACAATCGAAGCTAGGATAAGAGCCACATCACTGAAGCTAGGATAAAAGCCACACCATCGAAGCTAGCATAAGAACCACACTAACGAAGCTAGGATAAAAGCCACACCATCGAAGCTAGGATAAGAACCACACCACTGAAGCTAGGATAAAAGCCACACCATCGAAGCTAGGATAAGAGCCACACCACTGAAGCTAGGATAAAAGCCACACCATCGAAGCTAGGATAAGAGCCACTCCAGTCGACTAACACCCAGGTACCTACTTACAACTAGGTGAACAAAGGCAGCAGATGTAGGGACACATTCCCTTGATGCTAATCAAAAGCTCTTGAGCCAGAGAATTAGAGTAACTCTCCCCTTCCTGGGATCAAATCCAATTACCACTCATCCCCTGTCATTATTGAAGTAACAGCCTTGACAACTAATGAAGGTTGAAACAGGTTTTAAAACATTCAGTTCAGTTTTCCTACTTCAAAACAAAGCCAGCTTAACGAGGCCTACAGTTCAGTTTTCCTACTTCAAAACGAGGCCAACTTAACGAGGCCTCAAAATTTCTTGCCTGATTCTGAAACTGACACATTAATTACTGGCCAAATTATCAGTCTTAGCACATTAAAATGTCCGAGAGAGAGAGAGAGAGAGAGAGAGAGAGAGAGAGAGAGAGAGAGAGAGAGAGAGAGAGAGAGAGAGAGAGAGAGAGAGAGAGAGAGAGAGAGAGAGACTGATTATATACAACGAAGGCACTGAGACTGACACAGCAATTATTAGCCATATTTTCAGTGGTGATATATAGTGTCTCAGGGATGAACAAGACACAGATGCTACACTCGTGTATGTAAACTGTGTCCAGCCTTGGGCGAAACGTTGTAACCAAAGGATTCTTTGCTACAATTGACTTTACTTCCTGACTCTTGGGTATCCTCATCAATTGCTCAAGTATTGGGTATCCTCATCAATAATTCAAGTGTCTGTATCACATCAGTGTATTAAAGAGCAAGAGACGCTAAATACAGCTTACACAGCTGTAACGACTTAGCTGTGCCAAAGCTATCGAGTAGAATTCTAAGATAACCACAATGACAATTAGGTTACACGATATCGATAACTAAATAAAAATAAAAATAGAGAGACGGCGAAGTACAGAGTAGATGGAAAACAGTATTGGTGATAATTGCGCAGATATATATATATATTCACAATCTAAATAAGTAAATAGGCACATTTAGGATCTGTAAAAAATTAAACGTTGAGAATGTGTCTATTGACTTGCAGCAATTGTTAAGGCAAGTTAAAGGTGCGAAACACTCACGAACTGGAAAGAAGACACTGAGGCTGTATTGATACTCTATTTAAAAACGACGTTTCGCTCGGATAATTTTTTTTCAAGTTTCTAGCGAGGATAGGGAAAGGAAATATATATATAGTATACAGTTATAAGCAGAACCAAGACGCAGAGAGAGGTGCAGGTGAGATGCGTTAGATTATGTGTCTTAGTGAGCAGATTAGGTGTATATCTCTATGTGTACATGCTGAGAATTTGCTGTAATTCCTCACATGATATACATACCTAGAAGAGCATTACTCTCAGCGTATATACACTCAGAGTTTACTTAAATCCCTCCGTTAGGGATTAAACTATTCTTGTCTGGTGGTAAAAAGGCTACGTGTCGTGTTTATGACCAGAGTATACATACCTTACGTATACATACCCTGCCCAGCATACTTAATTACCCTACTTACGTTGCCTTACCCTGCCTATCTCACTCACCCTTGCTACCCTGCACACTCCTCCTACCCTGCTGTCTTCTTTATTACTCCTGACAGCCCACCTTAACCACCTTAGGAAGTAATAGAGAGATTGAAGTTTTATTGAGTCAAGGCTGGTGCGTAACGACCTCATTATTACCTCATTCTCACCCTCCGGTGTTCACTCCTTCCTTTATTATAGCTTACCATTCCCCTGTTACCCTGTTCTTTATCTTCTTTCTCTGTCAGAAACTGACTCTCTCTCTCTCTCTCTCTCTCTCTCTCTCTCTCTCTCTCTCTCTCTCTCTCTATACATATATATTTATTAATATATCCCCAATTTTACAGCATTTCTTCCCCTCCACAACCTCCCTCAGCAGCTCAAGTCGCCTGACACACACAACAAAAGCTGACTTCCTGTACGTTGGCACTCACTCTTCCTGTACGTTGGCACTCTGACATTCTGTGATTCTCACACTGAGTCGCTGTGACTCATCACAACTCATTATGACTCACCATGACACACTGTGGATTACCAAGACACTCTTTGACTCATGAGGAAAAGAAGAAAAAAGAAAAACGGGAAAATGTAAATATTTCTGGTGACTTTTATTATTATTATTATTAACAAAAAAAGGCACAATACTTTGACTGGAACAATACACAAATAACCTGCAAATAACTTTGCAATATACATCAACCGATAGCAATGGAAGGTTGCTTCAATTATTTTGGCCAATGAATCTTTCACCTGGGCATCATTTCGCTCCTTAGAGCGAAACGTTGTCCCTCGATGGAGACCTTCTGACGGTACACGTCTCCGTGTCTTCAAGAGCCATGTCCTTGACATGAAAAGTATCGTAAATACTTTTATTTACGTTGGCGTACGTTGTGTCTTCACGCTTATCTCCGGAGCCGAGAGAATATCAGCTAATATTTTTAGCTGGGAGAATATCAGCTAATATTTGCAGCAGTAAACAAGTCTCGGGGGAAGACAGTTGCACGCCTATAATGCCTTGTTACTCCAGGCTGAGAATTCTTATTGGTAGCATCATGGAAGAAGTGGCAGTGAGTCTGTGTGGCAGTGAATGTTGCTGTGTGGCAGTGAATGTTGCTGTGTGGCAGAATTGCTGTCGGCAGTGATTGTGTGGGCAGTGAATGTTGCTGTGTGGAGTGAATGTTGCTGTGCAGTGAATGTTGCTGTGTGGCAGTGAATGTTGCTGTGTGGCAGTGAATGTTGCTGTGCAGCAGTGAATGTTGCTGTGTGGCAGTGAATGTTGCTGTATGGCAGTGAATGTTGCTGTGTGGCAGTGAATGTTGCTGTGTGGCAGTGAATGTTGCTGTGTGGCAGTGAATGTTGCTGTGCGGCAGTGAATGTTGCTGTGTGGCAGTGAATGTTGCTGTGTGGCAGTGAATGTTGGTGTATGGCAGTGAATATTGCTGTGTGGCAGTGAATGTTGTTGTGTGGCAGTGAATGTTGTTGTGTGGCAGTGAATGTTGCTGTATGGCAGTGAATATTGCAGTGTGGCAGTGAATGTTGCTGTGTGGCAGTGAATGTTGTTGTGTGGCAGTGAATGTGTCTGTGAGTTTATATAACTATCTATCTTTCTATATATCTATTTATCTATTTTTCGTCTTTATTATTTTTATTATTATTATTATTATTATTATTATTATTATTATTATTATTATTATTATTATTATTATTATTACTATTATTATTACTCTTATTATTATTATTATTATTATTATTATTATTATTATTATTATTATTATTATTATTATTATTATTAACGAAGGCTTATACAGAGCCTTCGTAAAGGGAAAGTAATCAGGTTTGATCTAAGGAAGGTGAGCGTAACTCAATTTCCTCGAATCAAAAGCCTTTCTGCAGCATCAAGACGAGTCCAAAGGCGTTGTGAATCAGGCATCAGCCTGGAGACTAGTGAATCAGGCATGATGCTGGAGACTGGTGAATCAGGCATGATGCTGGAGACTAGTGAATCAGGCATGATGCTGGATACTGGTGAATCAGGCATGATGCTGGAGACTGGTGAATCAGGCATGATGCTGGAGACTGGTGAATCAGGCATGATCCTGGAGACTGGGGAATCAGGCATGATGCTGGAGACTGGTGAATCAGGCATGATGCTGGAGACTGGTGAATCAGGCATGATCCTGGAGACTGGTGAATCAGGCATGATGCTGGAGACTGGTGAATCAGGCATGATGCTGGAGACTGGTGAATCAGGCATGATGCTGGAGACTAGTGAATCAGGCATGATGCTGGAGACTGGTGAATCAGGCATGATGCTGGAGACTAGTGAATCAGGCATGATGCTGGAGACTGGTGAATCAGGCATGATGCTGGAGACTGGTGAATCAGGCATGATGCTGGAGACTGGTGAATCAGGCATGATGCTGGAGACTGGTGAATCAGGCATGATGCTGGAGACTGGTGAATCAGCCAGGATCCTGGAGACTAGTGAATCAGGCATGATGCTGGAGACTGGTGAATCAGGCATGATGCTGGAGACTAGTGAATCAGGCATGATGCTGGAGACTGGTGAATCAGGCATGATCCTGGAGACTAGTGAATCAGGCATGATGCTGGAGACTAGTGAATCAGGCATGATGCTGGAGACTGTGAATCAGGCATGATCTGGAGACTAGTGAATCAGGCATGATGCTGGAGACTGTGAATCAGGCATGATGCTGGAGACTGGTGAATCAGGCATGATGCTGGAGACTAGTGAATCAGGCATGATGCTGGAGACTGGTGAATCAGGCATGATCCTGGAGACTAGTGAATCAGGCATGATGCTGGAGACTGGTGAATCAGGCATGATGCTGGAGACTGGTGAATCAGGCATGATGCTGGAGACTAGTGAATCAGGCATGATGCTGGAGACTGGTGAATCAGGCATGATCCTGGAGACTAGTGAATCAGGCATGATGCTGGAGACTAGTGAATCAGGCATGATCCTGGAGACTAGTGAATCAGGCATGATGCTGGAGACTGGTGAATCAGGCATGATGCTGGAGACTAGTGAATCAGGCATGATGCTGGAGACTAGTGAATCAGGCATGATCCTGGAGACTGGTGAATCAGGCAGGATCCTGGAGACTGGTGAATCAGGCAGGATCCTGGAGACTGGTGAATCAGGCATGATCCTGGAGACTGGTGATTCAGGCATGATGCTGGAGACTGGTGAATCAGGCATGATGCTGGAGACTGGTGATTCAGGCATATGCTGGAGACTATGAGCTTTTAATTGAAACCCAACAATATGTGCAACAATAACCCCACAACACGTGCAACAATAACCCCACAACACTTGCAACACACGGCCTGGCCGCCCATGCATAATATTGTTTAAATTCACACGTATCAGCAATATCTTAAACCTTTCCTCCGACGCTGCTGCAATTGTCACTATTCTTCTGTTTTATGTCTGTGTTAGCCCGTTCTTTTGCGATATATATATATATATATATATATATATATATATATATATATATATATATATATATATATATATATATATATATATATATATGTATACCTCACCTCTACACCAGCATCACCTCCACTGCCACACCGGTACCTCCCTCACCTCCACTGCCACACCGGTACCTCCACTCCTACATAATACCTCTCTAACCATCACAACAAAGCCAACGCCACAGGCAACAGACTTGGTATTGACAACAGGTGTGAAATCCTGAAAGAACTTAGTATCCAGCAACTCCCCATCGCTAGGAGAGAGTGGGAGACTGTTGTTGGTTGGGGGAGGAAGGGGAAGGGAGAGGGAAGATAGAGAGGAGAGAGGGGAAAGGAAGGAGGGGAGAGAGAGGGGAGAAAGGAGCAGATGGCGAACACGGAGGCAATCACTGCCATGATGGATGGTGGGCCTTACCCTTCACCTACACTCACTTCTCACATTAAACACACACACACATACACATATACACACACACACACACACACACACACACACACACACACACACACACACATACACACACACACACACACACAACCGTAACTCGGTTGCTAGCGCATTCAGCTCACACACTGAGGTCCATGGCTCGATCCCCGGCACGGGTAGAAAAATCGCGGTGTTTCCTTAAGACACCTGCTGTTCCTGTTCACCTAGCAGTAAATAGGTACCTGGGTGTTAGCCGACTGGTGTGGGTAGCATCCTGGGGACAAAATTAACCCAATTTTCCCGAAATGCTTTATATAACAGGAGGCTTTCTTTATAGTATGTCACTGATGTCAGCTATGTCTGCATATGTTGTACATGTACTTGTACAAATAAAGATTATTATTATTAGTATTATTATTATTATTATTATTATGAGACACACAACTTACGGCAGTATACTTCCCCAACCCAACCAACAAAGGCACAAAGCGACACTACCTTGCCCTCAGCATCGCTTTTCCCAGTCAGTCTTTTCCCTTCACCCAGCAACATTAATCATGATTAAAGAGCCACACCCGTCCTTTTTTTATCCCCTGGAATTCTGTCTGGGTCCATTGCTATGCGTCCCAGGTGGCACAAAGTAGCGCATTGCTTGACGCTATCTTGTCCAGCACGTCCAGCTGTGTCTCTGATTTGCAATAGAGCGATCGGCCACCACATTTTCACGTGTCCTTATATACATTCCGCCCTCCACTCTGAAATCAGATTTCCAACAGGTGTTTAGAAAGAAAAGTACCAAATGACGCGCACTCAGGAAAAAAAAAGAACCGATGCAGAGTAAAAACACCACAGAAGCCGAAGCGTTTAAGCAAAACCGCCGTCAGAGGCGTGGTGGCCAAGCCTGAGGCGAAGGCGACAAAACAGGTGAGACGACGAGGCACGACAAAGACGAGGTGTGGAAGCAGAGGAGAGGAATTTAAGGTAAACTGTACCCGATAATACATAAATAACCCACACATGGGAGAGAGGATCTTACGACGACGCTTCTGTCTTACTTGGACCATTTACAAAGCCACACAGGTAAATACGTCTGAAAGTAGACCCAATATCGTAGCTTCAAGACGTATGTACAAAAAATAAAAAGAATTTTAGATGGATGAAGACCAGATGCAGGTGAAGGGGAAGCTTTACCAAGCTTGAAGAGACCGAATCGTTGGCACAGCCAAAGCTTACTCATCATCTGTGTCTTCAAAATTTTACAAAATGATGAAGCAAAAAAAAAATCTTGTGAAAAATATAAACATGAACGTACGAGAAACCACACATAAAAACCTCGGGCTAAAGATGAAAAACAATAGCGTGGAGGCACGACAATGAAGCAGCTAAAAAACTCCTCTTGGGAAGCACACCATTTTGGAAAACAATGTGGAGGTGCTCAGTAAGCGGACGCCGCCTCGTATAAAGTAATGGACATTCCTTATTGATCCTGTCGACCATAGCCACACGCTTTTACCAGCATCCTAACACCCTCAGTGAGGCCCGGAGCTTGGGAGCGAGGAGAGAGAGAGAGAGAGAGAGAGAGAGAGAGAGAGAGAGAGAGAGAGAGAGAGAGAGAAGAGAGAGAGAGAGAGAGAGTATGTGTTTGTGTTCGTGTGTCAGCCATTGTTGTTGATATTCCAGATAGCCTAGAAAGGCTACTGTTCACGCTATATAATGCCTTGGATTTCTATTATAGTTTGTGCACTATACAGACCTGATTAGTCAGGTGAAACGCTCTCTCAACTTCTGCATAGACAACATCCACTCACTTTCGCCCACTCTGTCTTACAAAGGTAAAAAAATGACGCCTCGTGGAAGACGTCAATAGTAGTCCCGCCTCACAAAAGGAAGAGCCAAACAGCGGCCAGCAAGTAAAGAACTATATCACCGCTGTCAGTCAGTAGCAGTTACAACAAATAACAGCATTTTTGAACTATCATTTACTATTGGGAGCTGACAGTATGATTGCAGAAGGTAATCACCTGGTATCAACGGCGGTGTGTTGCCCTAGTTACAGGCGGAAACCAGGAATAGCTGTTCGTAATTTTCTCAGAGAGGAGTTCAATGAAGGATTACTTCGTCTCCCTGTGTCCACTTGATATTGTCGGTGCCTTTGACTGGGCATGATGCTGTATCCGATCAAAACTGTAACTAGTGCTAGGAATTTCCTGCTCTCTATTTTTCCACTTCCTGAGCGACTTCCTTCATAGTCACTTTCTTTAAGATAGTTTATATATTTTTTATTTTGCAGCGGAAGTGGCTAGTTTACTGTGAGCCCCATATCTAACCACTGAACTGTAGAGCAAGAGTACATAGGTACACAAAGAAGCCTGGGAACTAGGAGAAGTTAGAAACTTAAATAGCCAATAGGGAGAGTGCTTGCACCTTTGCCTACTTCATCCCCGAATATCATACCATCGCAGATGACTGCCAGGAGATACGTCAACCACCAAAGAAATGGTCCAAGTAGGACCTAAACGTCACCGTAGGACCTAAATGTCGTCATAAGTTTCATTCTTCTATCTGTGGGTTACATGTGCGCCATCTACCAATTATGGTAAACACTGAACTGTTATATTTACGAAGTAAAAAAATGACCTGTGGTCTCTAGAAAATACTTGTGGACTCTAAAAAACATTTGTGGTATCTAGAAAACACCTGTGGTCTCCAGAGAAAGAGAAAGAGAGAGAGAGAGAGTGAAGTCACTCCAGCAGCTGGTGCGAGATTGATTGAAAGAGAAATAGCTCTCGGTGATCCAGGTAATTGGAACTGTCTTCCCCTTTCTTGGATCAAACTTCATTACCTCTCATTCTTATTCTTATTCATATTATTCTTATTATTATTATTGTGGATCTTGAGATTATTTCAATTTATACACAGTGAGAGACACCTCTCAGTATGTATACAGTCAGCATTTATTTTATTCCTATTTTAGGTATTAAAGTATTCTTGACTAGTAGTGAACACTCAACCTTGATGACCCTTTGAACAGTCGATAGGCTTTAAGTAGATGTTAAATTATACATGGGACAACACCATCTTGTTTACGAGTTTCGTCTTTATTGACAATATTGCCTTGATGTGAAGAATTTTGCTAATAGGTGCGGATGAACCCTGATCGTCCTAGACTTGTCAAAGCTGTGATGTCCAAATCCAAAGCTAACCATCCTGACAGATTCTGCACAGATGCTGCTCGGACGGACGAATTGACAACGAGACGGGGGAGAGTGCTGGGAACGAGGCAGCGAAGGTTGTTGGCAACGAGACGGGGGAGAGGTTCGTCAACGAGGCAGTGAAGGTTGTTGGCAACGAGGCAGCGAAGGCTGTTGGCAACGAGATGGGGGAGAGTTTCGTCAACGAGGCAGTGATGGCTGTTGGCAACGAGACGTGGAAGAGTTTCGTCAACGAGGCAGTGATGGCTGTTGGCAACGAGGCAGCGAAGGCTGTTGGCAACGAGACGGGGGAGAGTTTCGTCAACGAGGCAGCGAAGGCTGTTGGCAACGAGACGGGGGAGAGTTTCGTCAACGAGGCAGCGAAGGCTGTTGGCAACGAGACGGGGGAGGGTGTTACAAGAAGCAATGAACCCAAGTCCACCGTCCTTTTCCAAAACATAGTGTATATGTGGACGTATCAAAGAAACAGCGCTTAACGTCGTCATGTGTTAGACCGGCAGGACAGCTGTTCATTACCCAAGTGATCTCAGATAAGAGGATCTCCGCAGCTGCACCAAGAGCTGCATTAACCAAGTCTTCAATACGCTGAGGTCCTAGCCATGAGTAATCCCTCACAGAGGCATCGTTTGTGGTAGCATTGTCAGTGCCTCTGACATGGAGAGGTTGTTCTCTCTCTCTCTCTCTCTCTCTCTCTCTCTCTCTCTCTCTCTCTCTCTCTCTCTCTCTCTCTCTCTCTCTCTCTCTCTCTCTCTCTCTCTCTCTCTCTCTCTCTCTCTCTCTCTCTCTCTCTCTCTCTCTCTCTCTCTCTCTCTCTCTCTCTTAGTGTTTGGGTGTGGCACCATCTCTAGAAGCAAGTTTGCCTTTAGTGATAATTATTGGTAGCATTGTTTATGTATATGTCTGCCTTAGAGGTGTTGTTTTCTCTTAGTGTTTGGGCGTGGATGGATCTCTGGAAGCGAGTTTCTCTTCATTGGTAATTATTCTGATCTTTCCAACTATGCTTCTGTAATGTTTTTTTCGCCTCATCTGAGCAAAAACTTTCTCGCTGTCAATATCGTTTTTACCGCTGTCTTCCTCAGCGGATCGCAGCGCGTTGATGACAGTGGAGAAGAATCCAGTTATCCGCTTCGGGAAAGTCGCTTACCAGTTTGAAGTTCGACGAAGCTAGAGACTTCCTAGACTCTTGTTGGCACTGCTTGACAAGAGTTGACACTCAGTAGCAAGTGGCACTGTTCTTTGGTGCCCGTTTGAGCTTCTTGGTGGCCCCTTCGTTTTTCTGATTTCTCGACCATTTAGCGTTCCTTTCGTTGATAGTGTTACTCTTCATCCTCAATCATCCTCTTACCACTGGCATTACTATCCCTGAAGCCACCACCGTTCCTTGAGCTACCACCGTTGCCACTGCTACTACCGTTGCCACTGCTACTACCGTTGCCACTGCTACTACCGTTGCCACTGCTACTACCTTTGCCACTGCTACTACTGTTGCCACTGCTACCACTCTTGCTACTGCTGCTTCTGTTGTTATTGATGCTACCAGATTTTCCTTTAGCTAGCTGTGTGGACCTTGGAAGGAATGGAGGATGGGAAGAGAGCTTTCTGCTACACTAGCCTAATCTCATCTACCAAAAGAGAAGCTGTAGCAGTAGCCCAGGAAGTAGTTTCAGTCATAGCCTTGACACAGAAAGCCTTATGTTTCTGCCATGTACCAAATCACATCAACAATAAAGATCACAGACTAACAGAGCAAAGCGACCGATGAACGTACCACATTTACCACATCCGACGTGTCTACATACGACCCGACTAAGCCCGACTTGACTGCATCCGACCAGACTACATCCGTCCAGGCCACATTCTACCCAAAGAAGAGATTTATTCGTATCTTAATTGGGTAGGTGGATCTCTTTCTCTTCTTGAGTCAAAGAAATTGCTGTAATATTTTTTTCAGGTTCACTTAGGTCCCCTGTATAATAGACAGTGAATAAACTATGAAGAGAGTTTTCAAAACTCGAGAACTAGGAGTCAGTTCATGGGAGTCGCGCCTGCCATGCTAGTCTCCCTCATTGCGAGACTCAGTGATAACTTTTCCAAAAAAAGGAAAGCTTACTAAATGATTTTCCCCCCTCATCCCACAACCTCCCCGTCTCTCCATCATCTCCCCTCACCCCCACCATCTCCCCCTCAATGCTGGGGAGATATTTTACCAAGAAAGCGGCCGACTATATTTTCTTTTAGACTCGATACTTTCACCAAGACGGATGGTTTTACCACGAGCGAGCCGTCAGTTACACGGCGGGTCACAGCCAGGATGAAGAGGAGGGAGAGGAGGAGGTGACGAGAGGCGAGGAGAAGAGGTGACGAGAGGCGATGAGATTATGTGAAGTTAGAAGGGAGGTGACGAAACGTCATATAGGTACATAGCATCTCTCCTCACCTACCTCAGCACCTCGCTAGGTGCGTGTTTTCCCGGCTGCGAGACGACTTAACTGAAACATCTAATTGAGTCGTAAATTTGGCCAACAGGCGGCGCTGAGGACAACCGGCATCATTAGTGCCACATTTACGTCCCTTTATCTGGTGGTTCTTAGACACCCAGAGTCTCTGGCATTCTGGGGCACCTGTCACAAAGACAGTTATAGGATACTACAACACTTGTCACTGTTACCACAACACTTGTCACTGTTACCACAACACTTGTCACTGTTACCACAACACTTGTCACTGTTACCACAACACTTGTCACTTATACTACAACACTTTTCACTGTTATTACGACAATTGTTAATGTTATTACAACACTTGTCACTGTTATTAAAACACTTGTTACTGTTACTACAACACTTGCTACTGTTACTACAACACTTGTCACTATTACTACAACACTTGTTACTGTTGCTACAACATTTGTCACTGTTACCACAACACTTGTCACTGTTACTACAACACACTACCTCCCTCCCTCCCTACTTCCCTCCGTACCTTTCTACCTACAAGAATTACAAGGTTACTCCAAGCCTCCTCACTACCTACCTACCTACCTACCTGTGTACCTATCTACCTACCTACTTACCTACCTATGTACCTACCTACCTACCCACCTATCTACTTACCTCTCTCCCCCTATGTTACTAAGAAAATCCTGGGATTTCTTTCTTTCACCTGAGCGAAAATTTGTTGCTTCAGAAAGCGTCTTATTGCTTGTTATTTTTAAGATTTATCGAGTGCACGAGGGTCATCATCAGGGAATCTTACGACCACTTAGAGACACACTTGCCAGCAATGTAAACCACCTCAAGACTTATATATATATATATATATATATATATATATATATATATATATATATATATATATATATATATATATATATATTATGTGTGTGTGTGTGTGTGTGTGTGTGTTTGTGCAAACAATCGCAGACAGGCGATCTTAACTATGCAAGACAAGCCATGGGGGTGTGGAAATCTTTAGCTTAAGTACTTTCACACTTCTCAGTGCGTCATCAGGAGCTATGCAATGTTGCAAGGCAGCAAAGTGTCCATAGAACATCTGGGGAATGGGAGGTGCTCAGTTTCCTCTGAAGGGTATAAAGCAGGTCGTTATTAACACCGGTGGACGAGTCCCATCTCTCCCTCCGAGAGCCACCTCTTCCACTCTTGTGTTAAATTACCAAGTTTTGCCCCAAAAATTTGCATAGCGGCTGTGAGACGAGTGTCTGTAAACTGTCTCACCAGATTCTTCAACCCCTCCATCCTTACCCCCCATGCTGTTGGCCCACCCGAATTTGCATAATTTTGCGTGTACCACTGGGAGATATTTTTGTCCATTATTTCTGCCTGGTGCTACAGGTGGATGTTCTGTGGCCAATTTGTAGAAGGAAAGAGACAAGGGCTAAGCTTCGAAAAAGTTGTTGTTGTTTGTTATTGTTGTTTTTGTTGTTATTGTTGTTGATAATTTTGTTGTTGTTGTTGATGCTGTTGCTGAGGAGAAGCGTTAAGCTCATAAGTTGCATAGCTCCTGGTGTGTGTTGCAGAGGGCGGCTTCTGATAGTTGCACTGCTTCTGTTGCTGTCTCTGTTGTTGGTACTGTACATGTTCGTGTTGTTCCTGCTATACTGTTCGTGCTATTCTTGCTACGCCTTCTTTCTTCATTTATAGTTCACGGTATTGATGATTCCCGTGTGTGTGTGTGTGTGTGTGTGTGTGTGTGTGTGTGTGTGTGTGTGTGTGTGTGTGTGTGTGTGTGTGTGTGTGTGTGTGTGTGTGTGTGTGTGTGACACTGGAAATTAGCACGTTGCGAGCCAACCATTGTTGGTGGAGGGCGTGACGACTGCTACTACTATTCTCCACTATGGTGGCGAGAAGGGGCAAAGGTTGGCAACTTGCAGCGCCTTGTTTTCTTTTTTTCCTCGTCTGTGTTCGTATCAGCAAGTGTAGCTGCCGCCGGACTCAAGTCAGACGCTTATTGCATTCCACACCCCACTGAATTTGCATGAAGATGTGAGACCCAAAATATTTTTACACAAACTCTTTTAATTATATACAGCAGCGAGGCGGCAAATTTGGCCAACTCGGATGGCTGGGACCTCCAACCTTGTGGTCACACTCTACTAGGAAGGTTGCACTGTTGGACTCAGGCAAGTGTAACATTCCTGTACCTTTGCAACCTGTTGCTTTCCATATATATATATATATATATATATATATATATATATATATATATATATATATATATATATATATATATATATATATATATATATATAAGCATATGCAGAACAACCACTGTGAAAAATAATGAAAATCCAAGTGTTTCGTGATTTCTGACATTATCAAGGAACTATAAAAATAAAAGATAACAGGAAAGCATATAAGGACTAGACTATACCTCACGGCCATCTCACAACATATATATGTGTGTACTCACCTAGTTGTGGTTGTGTTGTGTGTGCGCGCACACAGCCTATCTCCTACACTGGATCACGTTTTTGGTTCCAAATGAAGTATTACCGACAACAGTAAAAAGAAGAAAGAAGTTGCAGAAGCTTTTGTTGAGACAGCACTTCCCTCTGGGTAAGCTGAATTAAGTCTACACATAGCCAAACGTTTTACCAATAAAAACTCGTTCTGCAACCTGTATTTCGCCGCCTCTCCTCCAGAAGTAAACTATTCTTCCCTGGAACGTTTTCCTGACTAAACGCCTAGCAACCAACCAACCCCGGTTTGATTTTGTCCTAATTGAGTCAGTTTCCCCTATCATTTTTCTTCTTTAGCTGCAGGAGGAATGGGAAAGGGTCACTGCAGAGATCCCTTCCAGCGATCTTGTCCATTGCAGTGTTGTGGCGGCCGTTACCCAACCCGATGGAGATTGGACCAACTTTACGGCGTGAGTGTTATTGGAGGCTGACTGAGGTTCCACCAGTGGAGGTTAAAAGTGTATGATTCTCAGCGTGCTTTATGGCTCCCTTCTCAACCATTACTTGCTGAGTGACATTGGTGCCATGAAGCTAGTGATGATGATTCTAGGTTATATAGGCAGCAAGGCAGAGTCTTGCTGTGATAAGCTGCACAGTCGTGGCTTCGTAAACTGTGTCGATCTTGCAAGCGTTCAGAAAGGATTTCATTCTTAGATTTAATTCGTGGTGAGAGATAAATTCTTGTCTGTTGTTAGTGTAATATGAAGCTGATGACTCTTAGCATGCCTGCTTGTGTGGTAGCGCCCTTGAAGGACGGGGAGAAAAATAATAGATATCAAACGCTACGTTGAATCTGAATAAGAATTTTTCCCCTCTTGGCAACAGTTGCAACATTATAGAGGATAATCTTGTGATAAACGCCATTAGCTTACAGAAGTTCACCCCCTGCTGATACAAGAGACTGTGAAGATGAAATGCATCCTACCATACACACTATATAAACACAAAAATGTATTAAATGTTGGTCAGTGACTCAAATGAACGCACATGGAAAAACAAAGCAAAAAAGAAGAGTACTGAGTAAAACAGCCTAGAACTGAGAACCTTTTCAGACGACTGAATTTTTTTTCGTTCTTGTTGTTAGTGTATTGGTGAGGGAGAACCCCGATACTTGTCTTTATTCCAAGATGACCCTTTTAGTGCTGCCGACGCTGCTGCGATGTAGAGTTCTCCCTGTATTGGTGTCGCCCTGAAGACCGGAGCATACAGGCGGACGGACATGTGAGAAACTCTAGGGACTCAGCGCGCCGTGTTTCACTGTCTCAACATGGTGTGTCTAAGGACAAGTGAAGATAGGGTTAACAGATGTTGCTGTGTTGGACCACAGCAACAGCGAATGTTACCTGACACGTACTGGACTTTCGCCTTAGTACAAGGGAATATTATTATAATCATGGGAGCGCTAAACCCATAGGAATTATACAGCGCCTGTGGGGGGTAGGGGGATGGAAGGTATTCAGGTTCATTTCAGGGAACTGGAGCACATATCCAATTCCCTAGATCAAGAGCCCCTCACCAGCGTACTAGGGAATAGCCTATATACAAGGATCATCTAGGGCCAGGAGCTGTGAATCGACCCCTGCATCCACATACAGATAAGTACGTAAGTTTGTTGCTAGACGTAGGTCAGATGCAAGACACCTGGTCACATGCAAGAATTACAGAAGTCAGGACAAAGGTAGTTATTAAATAAAGGTTTTCACTTACCTTGTGACCTGTCGAAATTTGGTCGAGAAGCAATCATAGCCATCTGAAGGATTTTGTGCTTATAGATACGATTTCTTCCACATGTGATGGAAACAACTTCCCAGGAAATATTATGGTTGTGTTCGAAAATGTCGTAGCTATCTTGTAAGTATTTAATGTAACTCGTGAGTAATACTGACGATAAAGATTCTAGCTGCTCGTCCTACGCATGACTGGCTGTAGCCCTTAAAAGAAGCCACCTGAACACCGACTGAATCAACACCAGCCACTACTGCTGGTGTTGTTAGAGTTCCTTCACTAGCACTACTGCTGGTGTTGCTACAGTCCTTCACTAGCACTACTGCTACTGTTGTTAGAGTTCCTTCACTAGTACTATTGTTGGTGTTGTGAGAGTTCCTTCACACACCTTGTGGTCGCGACACCAGTTCTTAATTCCTCAGTGTGAGGGAGGCGAGAGCTTCATCAACGGAGGAAAACAATGAATAATTCGTCCAGAGGTAATGGGCAAAAGGATAAAAACACCCAGACACACACACAGACACACACCCACAAACACACACGCACACACACACACACACACACACACACACACACATTACCGTCGCAAATGGCCCCGTTCTTCAGAGCCTCAGCTCTCCCACATAAAAAGGAGATCGTATCCCCCGAGGCCTGACCACCTTTTACCAGAGTTCTCCTGGGCTCTCGCTAACACTGCCTCCTCTACCACCACTCTACCCTCTTGGGGCACTGCGTACCCCCAGACGACACCCTTGTCCTCTAACCCCACCCCCTCCTCAGCCCCTAAGGGGAGCACACAAAGGGTGGGGATGAAGACAAAGGGGTGAGGCAGGAATGGAAGTGTGTAGTGGTAGTGAACGTTAAGCCTCTGGTCGTACCTGTGGTCGTGCGTTTACTGCCTCGTTAAACATTCGTTCTCACTCACTCATTACTTGTTTTTAATCACCTGTCTGCTTACTCATGTTGACTTGTTCGTTGTTACTTATTTGTTATTACTCGTTCGCTATTATGCTCATTACTCGAAGTTACTCTTTCTTACTCACACATTCTTACTCACACATTCTTACTCACACATTCTTACTCACACATTCTTACTCACATGTTCTTTCTCGTTAGTACATATTTAATCGTTTAAGCCAATTAGCGTGCCAGCACTAGAAGTCACTGGGAGTGTCAGCACCACCAGTCACTAGGAGTGTCAGCATCACCAGTCACTGGGAGTGTCAGCACCATCAGTCACTAGTAGTGTCAGCACCACCAGTCACTGGGAGTGTCAGCACCACCAGTCATTGGGAGTGTCAGCACCACCAGTCACTGGGAGTGTCAGCACCACCAGTCATTGGGAGTGTCAGCACCACCAGTCACTGGGAGTGTCAGCACCACCAGTCACTAGGAGTGTCAGCACCACCAGTCACTGGGAGTGTCAGCACCACCAGTCACTATTAGTGTCAGCACCACCAGTCACTGGGAGTGTCAGCACCACCAGTCACTAGTAGTGTCAGCACCACCAGTCACTGGGAGTGTCAGCACCACCAGTCACTGGGAGTGTCAGCACCACCAGTCACTGGGAGTGTCAGCACCACCAGTCACTAGTAGTGTCAGCACCACCAGTCACTGGGAGTGTCAGCACCACCAGTCACTGGGAGTGTCAGCACCACCAGTCACTGGGAGTGTCAGCACCACCAGTCACTGGGAGTGTCAGCACCACCAGTCACTGGGAGTGTCAGCACCACCAGTCACTGGGAGTGTCAGCACCACCAGTCACTGGGAGTGTCAGCACCACCAGTCACTAGGAGTGTCAGCACCACCAGTCACTGGGAGTGTCAGCACCACCAGTCATAGTGTCAGCACCACCAGTCACTGGGAGTGTCAGCACCACCAGTCACTGAGTAGTGTCAGCACCACCAGTCACTGGGAGTGTCAGCACCACCAGTCACTGGGAGTGTCAGCACCACCAGTCACTGGGAGTGTCAGCACCACCAGTCACTAGGGTGTCAGCACCACCAGTCACTGGGAGTGTCAGCACCACCAGTCACTGGGAGTGTCAGCACCACCAGTCACTGGGAGTGTCAGCACCACCAGTCACTGGGAGTGTCAGCACCACCAGTCACTGGGAGTGTCAGCACCACCAGTCACTGGGAGTGTCAGCACCACCAGTCACTGGGAGTGTCAGCACCACCAGTCACTGGGAGTGTCAGCACCACCAGTCACTAGTAGTGTCAGCACCACCAGTCACTGGGAGTGTCAGCACCACCAGTCACTGGGAGTGTCAGCACCACCAGTCACTGGGAGTGTCAGCACCACCAGTCACTGGGAGTGTCAGCACCACCAGTCACTGGGAGTGTCAGCACCACCAGTCACTGAGTGTCAGCACCACCAGTCACTGGGAGTGTCAGCACCACCAGTCACTGGGAGTGTCAGCACCACCAGTCACTGGGAGTGTCAGCACCACCAGTCACTGGGAGTGTCAGCACCACCAGTCACTGGGAGTGTCAGCACCACCAGTCACTGGGAGTGTCAGCACCACCAGTCACTGGGAGTGTCAGCACCACCAGTCACTGGGAGTGTCAGCACCACCAGTCACTGGGAGTGTCAGCACCACCAGTCACTGGGAGTGTCAGCACCACCAGTCACTGGGAGTGTCAGCACCACCAGTCACTGGGAGTGTCAGCACCACCAGTCACTGGGAGTGTCAGCACCACCAGTCACTGAGTGTCAGCATCACCAGTCACTGGGAGTGTCAGCACCACCAGTCACTGGGAGTGTCAGCACCACCAGTCACTGGGAGTGTCAGCACCACCAGTCACTGGGAGTGTCAGCACCACCAGTCACTGGGAGTGTCAGCACCACCAGTACTGGGAGTGTCAGCACCACCAGTCACTGGGAGTGTCAGCACCACCAGTCACTAGTGAGTGTCAGCACCACCAGTCACTGGGAGTGTCAGCACCACCAGTCACTGGGAGTGTCAGCACCACCAGTCACTGGGAGTGTCAGCACCACCAGTCACTGGAGTGTCAGCACCACCAGTCACTGGGAGTGTCAGCACCACCAGTCACTGGGAGTGTCAGCACCACCAGTCACTGGGAGTGTCAGCACCACCAGTCACTGGGAGTGTCAGCACCACCAGTCACTGGGAGTGTCAGCACCACCAGTCACTGGGAGTGTCAGCACCACCAGTCACTGGGAGTGTCAGCACCACCAGTCACTGGGAGTGTCAGCACCACCAGTCACTGGGAGTGTCAGCACCACCAGTCACTGGGAGTGTCAGCACCACCAGTCACTGGGAGTGTCAGCACCACCAGTCACTGGGAGTGTCAGCACCACCAGTCACTGGGAGTGTCAGCACCACCAGTCACTGGGAGTGTCAGCACCACTAGTCACTGAGTGTCAGCACCACCAGTCACTGGGAGTGTCAGCACCACCAGTCACTGGGAGTGTCAGCACCACCAGTCACTGGGAGTGTCAGCACCACCAGTCACTGGGAGTGTCAGCACCACCAGTCACTGGGAGTGTCAGCACCACCAGTCACTGGGAGTGTCAGCACCACCAGTCACTGGGAGTGTCAGCACCACCAGTCACTGGGAGTGTCAGCCACGGGCACCCCCGTCACTGGGAGTGTCAGCACCACCAGTCACACTGTAGTAGTGTCAGCACCACCAGTCACTGGGAGTGTCAGCACCACCAGTCACTGGGAGTGTCAGCACCACCAGTCACTGGAGTGTCAGCACCACCAGTCACTGGGAGTCAGCACCACCAGTCACTAGATGTCAGCACCACCAGTCACAGGGTATCAGCATCAACAGTCCTGGGAGTGTCAGCACCACCAGTCACTGGGAGTGTCAGCACCACCAGTCACTGGGAGTGTCAGCACCACCAGTTACTACGGGTCACAATACAGAGCATCACACAGTCATCGGTAACATAACTATCGTAACAAAGTATTACGTTGTAGTAACACTGTGCTTTTCCGCTCTGGTGTTACCACCAACGTTCGTGTCGCTGTTACACTCTATTTATTATTTAATAACTAAAAAACCACGCTGTATATATATATACATATATAGTATATGTGTGTTATATATATATATATATATATATATATATATATATATATATATATATATATATATATATATATATATATATATATATATATATATATATATATATATATATATACATATATACATATATCTATGTGTTTGTGTGTGAGTCTGAGGATAAATTCAAATTTCAGAATCCATTCCTTCTTTTGTTTAATCTATTTGAGTCACTAAACCCGTGTGGGCCATTCAGGGCAATTAATAGTGGAGGCTCGATCCTCCATCCACTCAACTCACTTTCTACTCACCGATTGATCTGGGAGAAGAATGAAGGAGTGAGTAAAGACAGACAGGCATGAGTCAGTAGCTCTCCTTCGGAACTCCTTTTTAAGGCTGTCAGAAGTCTCTTTGGTGAGATTGTTTTGGTTAGTTAGTTTTCAAGACTGTCGACTACGCAAGGGTCTTCAAGGCTGCATGTCACCTGCTACACCACCAGTCAGGAATGCTTTGGTACGTAAAGACATACCTGGAGTATACATGGAGAGGGTTTCGGGGTCAGTGCCCCCGCGGCCCGGTCTGTGACCAGGCTTCAGTGTATATACGAAGAGAGACATACACACGTCGGTGTATATACCCCGAAACAGTGTCACCTTACCGTATTGGGAGGATTTTACGAACCTTCAACCCCTTTCCGGCGTAAATCGCGATTATATATATATATTCCTCGTTCGTAAAAAAAAAAAAATCTATGCCTTATAGACCATGACTTAGAACGAATTATGCATACAGACAGAATGTAATTAGTGGACATGTAGTACTTTGATTAAATTGCAACTGTTTAATCTGCAATCAGGCAGTAAATAAGTCCTGAGAGCAATATATTGGTCTGTATCAAACTGTTCAGATGTTCAGATAGTTGAAAATTGTTAATGACAGTGGTAAATGAATAATAATGATAGCAAGTATTTTTTTAATGTTATAAATCACTAAATAATCAAATGATTCCAGTTTTTGTTTGTTTTTAAATCGAAATTGGAAGTTCCGGAGCTACTGAGGAAATTAAGACGCAGGTGCGTCACGAATCATGACCATGAATATAATTAAGACGCAGGTGCGTCAAGAACCATGACTATGAAGTCAAAAATCCAGCATTTCATATTCTCTTCGACACTGAACCAGAAGTATGATCATTACCTTACAATTTCTCAAAAAGAAAAAAATCTGCCATTCGTATCATATTATATATATAAATAAATATCCCAAGTAATTTTCTAATTCTCTCCCCCCCCCCTCTAAATTTCGGTTCCACATTAGGAAGTTACAATAACTTCCTGACTTGAGGCAAAAGAGGAACAGAGAGGAAAAACTTTGCAGCTTCCTGTAACTCTAATGACATCAAAATATTAGAGTTATAAATGAGCCAATAAACTTTAATTTGACCCCAAATTGGCCTCTGAGTGAATTTTTTTTAAATATCACCCATGGAATGTGACCCGGTCTCAAGCGAAAATAATTTTGCATTCTCAAACTTTGTGAATGTGTTCCATGAGTGGATATATACATATATATATATATATATATATATATATATATATATATATATATATATATATATATATTTTTTTTTTATTAACACATCGGCCGATTCCCACCAAGGCAGGGTGGCCCGAAAAAGAAAAACTTTCATCATCATTCACTCCATCACTGTCTTGCCAGAAGGGTGCTTTACACTACAGTTATAAAACTGCAACATTAACACCCCTCCTTCAGAGTGCCGGCACTGTACTTCCCATCTCCAGAACTCAAGTCCGGCCTGCCGGTTTCCCTGAATCCCTTCATAAATGTTACTTTGCTCACACTCCAACAGCACGTCAAGTATTAAAAACCATATGCCTCCATTCACTCCTATCAAATACGCTCACACATGCTTGCTGGAAGTCCAAGCCCCTCGCACACAAAACTTCCTTTACCCCCGACCCCTACCCCGCCTTCCCTCCACTACAGATTTATACACTCTCGAAGTCACTCTGTCTCGTTCCATTCTCTCTACATGTCCAAACCACCTCAACAACCCCTCCTCAGCTCTCTGGACAATCGTTTTGGTAATCCCGCACCTCCTCCTAATTTCCAAACTCCGAATTCTCTGCATTATATTCACACCACACATTGACCTCAGACATGACATCTCCACTGCCTCCAGCCTTCTCCTCGTTGCAACATTCATCACCCATGCTTCACACCCATATAAGAGCGTTGGTATAACTATACTCTCATACATTCCCCTCTTTACTTCCATGGACAAGGTTCTTTGTCTCCACAGACTCCGAAGTGCTCCACTCACCCTTTTCCCCTCATCAATTCTATGATTCACCTCATCCTTCATAGACCCATCCGCCGACATGTCCACTCCCAAATATCTGAATACATTCACCTCCTCCATACTCTCTCCCTCCAATCTGATATCCAATCTTTCGTCACCTATTCTTTTTGTTATCCTCATCACCTTACTCTTTCCTATATTCACTTTCAATTTTCTTCTTTTACACACCCTACCAAATTCATCCACCAACCTCTGCAGCTTCTCTTCAGAATCTCCCAAAAGCACAGTGTCATCAGCAAAAAGCAACTGTGACAACTCCCACTTTGTATTTGCTTCTTTATCTTTTAGTCCAACACCTCTTGCCAAGACCCTCGCATTCACTTCTCTTACAACCCCATCTATAAATATATTGAACAACCACGGTGACATCACACATCCTCGTCTAAGGCCCACTTTTACTGGGAAATAGTCCCTTCCCTCCTACACACTCTAACCTGAGCCTCACTATCCTCATAAAAACTCTTCACTGCTTTCAGTAACCTTCCTCCTATTCCATACACCTGCAACATCTGCCACATTGCCCCCCTATCTACCCTATCATACGCCTTTTCCAAATCCATAAATGCCACAAAAACATCTTTACCCTTATCCAAATACTGTTCACCTATATGTTTCACTGTAAACACTTGGTCTACACACCCCCTACCTTTCCTAAAGCCCCTTGTTCATCTGCTATCCTGCTTTCTGTTTTACTCTTAATTCTTTCAATAATAACTCTACCATACACTTTACCAGGTACACTCAACAGACTTATTCCCCTATAATTTTTGCACTCTCTTTTGTCCCCTTTGCCTTTATACAAAGGAACAATACACGCTCTCTGCCAATCCCTAGGTACCTTACCCTCCTCCATACATTTATTAAATAATAGCACCAACCACTCCAAAATTATATCCCCACCTGCTTTTAACATTTATATCTTTATCCCATCAATCCCAGCTGCCTTACCCCTTTCATTCTACCCACTGCCTCACGAACTTCCCTACACCCACAACTGGCTCTTCCACACTCCTACAAGATGTTATTCCTCCTTGCCCTACACACGAAATCACAGCTTCCTGTCTTCATCAACATTTAACAAATCCTCAAAATATTCTCTCCATCTTCCCGATACCTCTAACTCTCCATTTAATAACTCTCCTCTCCTATTTTTAACTGTCAAATCCATTTGTTCTCTAGGCTTCCTCAACTTATTAATCTCATTCCAAAACTTTTCTTATTTTCAACAAAATTTGCTGATAACATCTCACCCACTCTCTCATCTGCTCTCTTTTTACATTGGCTTCACCACTCTTTTAACCTCTTTTTTTCTCTCCATATACTCTTCCCTCCTTGCATCACTTCTACTTTGTAAAAACCTCTCATATGCTAACTTTTCTCCCTTACTACTCTCTTTACATCATCATTCCACCAATCGCTCCTCTTCCCTCCCCACCCACTCGCCTGTAACCACAAACTTCTGCTGAACACTCTAACACTACTTTTTTAAATCTACCCCATACATTTTCGACCCCATTGCCTACACTCTCACTAGCCCATCTATCCTCCAATAGTTGTTTATATCTTACCCTAACTGCCTCCTCTTTTAGTTTATAAACCTTCACCTCTCTTTTACTTACTGATTCTATTTTCCTTGTATCCCATCTACCTTTTACTCCCACTGTAGCTATAACTAAAAGTGATCTGATATATCTGTAGCCCTCTATAAACATGTACATCCTGAAGTCTACTCAACAGTCTTTTATCTATCAATACATAGTCCAACAAACTACTGTCATTACGCCCTACATCATATCTTGTATACTTATTTATCCTCTTTTTCTTAAAATATGTATTACCTATAACTAAACCCCTTTCTATACAAAGTTCAATCAAAGGGCTCCCATTATCATTTACACAATATATATATATATATATATATATATATATATATATATATATATATATATATATATATATATATATATAGTGTGTGTTGTGTGTGTGTGTGTGTGTGTGTGTGTGTGTGTGTGTGTGTGTGTGTGTGTGTGTGTATAAAACAACCACAGGTGGAGTTGAATGATAACTCTAGGCCTTTCGTGATACAAATCAACACATCATCAGGAGCTTGCAATGTTGCAGATTCGTTCGGTGGAACGTTCTTGCCAAGAATGAGGTAAGGAAGCAGAAGATGCTTAGTGCCCAAGGCATAACAGTGCCAGTTGTCAGCAAGACTGGTAATGGAGTGATTACCTAGCTATTAGTAACATGACAATCATAAAAAAATTCGGCCAGACTTCGGGACGCTTTAAAAGACTTTACTTTCTGAATATAGATGTATCTGGCATTCATTTGTCTTGAAAATTTTCCTTGAGAATTAAGAAAACGGGTGTACGGGAGACTCCCTTAAAACTAAAGGAATACATCTTTAGTTTATCCAAGGGTAGACAGCTATAATTTATCTATCCTACCAGACTCTTTAGGCAGACGCTGATCTAACCCAAGACGGCAGTGAGACAGCCCCTAATTCGTTGGAGTCAGTCTTCATCCTGAGATCCATGAAGGCTCATCTTCCTTCATCCTCTGTAAGGACTCCTTCAAGGACGTCTGAAAGGACTTCTTCAAGGACGTCTGGAAGGACTCCTGGAAAGTATCCTTATCGGACACTCTGGAAGGACTCCTTCAAGGACGCCTGGAAGGACTCCTCCAATTTACGAGGCCTTCAAAGTCGTTCTGACTGTCCACAGTATATGGATAGAGTGGCCTCTTCATCAAGAAACCCGTCCACTTTATTTGAAACCCTCTTGCAACACCCTCCTCTTTTTTTTTTACTCTACTCTTTTCTCTAAAAAGGGCCTCCTCTCTCTAAACCAAAGGGTTTCTGTGCCTTTTCTGTTTTCACTGGCTTTGTTCCGCTGGATCTCACAGTTTTCTGTCCTTCGTGAATGACTCTCGATGCTTCGTAACGTCGTTTCACTAACTCACCCAATAACCGGCACTCAGAAGGGACCATTTAGATAAGATTCTCTCTCTTGTGTGTGGGTTATTTGTTCATTGGACTACTGCTTCACTTATCCCGCACTTTATTGCTTAATAAACCATACTTGACTGTTAAAAATAGTGCACACTGTGGCTTTATTGATCCTGACTGTTGCTTGAACGTTAACCTAACAATATATATCCTAACCATGTTTACCATGACCTAATTACAATTAATCTGAGGTAACATAATATAACTATACCTAATCTACATTAACGTAACGTACCCTAGCCTAGATGTCCCTTATTTATACAAATTTTTAGGAGATTTTGGGCAACCTTGTGACAGAGGAGGTAGGTTGCTCCAGCCTGAGATGTGTGGCTTGTACGTTATTCAGACCTAAGGTGCCTTTAGAGGTACTCCTGTCTAGAATTTTAGAGCCTAGTTCCTACGATTTTTTTCCTTTTATAGCCTAGATCCTAGTTTTTTTTCCTTTTAAAGCCTTGTTCATAGGATTTTTTCCGTTTAGAACCTAGTTCCTAGTTTTTTTCCCTTTTAGAACCTAGTTCTTAGGGTTTTTGTGTGAATTCATGCGTTATTTCTCTACCGTCCATTGGATGGCTGTGGGGTCAACAAAAAGCTAGTCGCGTCGTCGACAAAATATAAATATCTTTAGGCGTTTGTGGCTCTGGGCTGAATGAGGTTCCTATGCCTGGCTTCCGCATCTAGCATCTGCACCCAGCATCAGCACCTAGTATCTGTACCTGGCTGACGCGTGTTTGGAAGTGTGTTGTTAGTTAGTTACGATTTTGTCCTAGGCACATGTCGATTAGACACTAGGCCTGTTGTGTGTGTGTGTGTGTAAGGAAACACTTGTCTGTATGGGTTAGACTCTGGAGTGCTTTGCAATCTTCAGCACTTGGCCGTTGTTCCATGGCGCTAGGCTCGGCTGCCTGGCAACGGTGCTGGACTTGGCTGGTGGAATTCTGATGCCACCATAAAGGGAAGAGTGTGAGGAACTTCGGATGACACGGGCGCTGATGGCGGTGCTCGCCACCTCAAGAACCATCCCCGCTTATTGCTTTATAACCTCCCGCTGTCAGCCAGATAACCGCACACTCGGTAATTTGGCTGACAGTGCGTATCTGTCATCTGTCCCCGTGCTTGTTGACAGGACACGACGACAGAAAACGACACTAACATGATTCCTCTCCCAACAACAACTAGGGGGTGACTACAAAGCGTGGAAGAGACGTACATTAACTAACAGTAAACAAGAATTGAGGACTATTGTGGAGCAACGCAGTTTGAGAAGGTACCCCGTTCTTTTATATTAGACAGCTCATACATTGCATGCTGTTACCAGCTATCTACGGACAAGAAAAAGACACACGTTGCAGAAGATGCTGTTATATCAACGTTTCGTTCGTGTTGATCTGTTTGCAAGCACGATCTCATGAAGCTCTAGACAGAGCTAAACGCTGTCTCGTTAGAGGCTCCTTTTCCAACGGCGCGACATTTCGATCCAGTGATCAACGATCTCTTAGAAGTGAATAACCACATATTTTGTCAGAGATAACTAACCATAGACTTTCTTAGATGTAACTAACCACGTATTTTGTTAGATGTGTCGTAAGTAACCGCAGACTTTGTTAGAAGTAACTAAGCACATAGCTTCCTAAATGTTACTAACTACATAATTTTATAAGTGGAGCTAATTGTTAGCCATAACTAACCACAGATTTTGTTAGATGCAACCAACTAAACACTGTAAGATGTAACTAACGAGAGACATTGTTCGACCTAATTAACCACCTGCTTCTTATATATTTTGTGTGCTGCCTCCATCTTAGTGTAACAGCACATTAAGATGGAGTCAGCACACAAACTATATAAGACAGTATTATGTGAAGACTGTGACGTCACTGAGGCCAGTGAAGGGCTCTTGATCAAGGGAACTGTATCTACCCTCCTGGTTTTGATCTCATTCGCCAACCTCTGCATAAGAGATGATTAGAAGGTCACAGTATCGTGGCTGGAACAATTCACGAAAGTCCTAAATTTAGGAGAGAAACCTTATGACGACATTTCGGTCCATTCCCGGCCATTATCAAGCTTTGGGCGAGTCGAGAGAATTTTGTTGTAGTTTGTGGAACAAAATGTGTTTTTTCAAGTGTACGAACGACTAAGAATAGAGAAATTCACGTTTTCTATGAATAAGAATATAGATACAGCCACCAGAGGCTGGAGGCCCCAGTGATAGCCAGGTTTGAGAGACTTTACCATCTCATTCTAAACCCGGACATTCATTTTAGGGCCTAAAATAGGTAGAAAATTTTTCCTTTCATGAATATTTTGCTGTGACTTACAGCTTATAATATAGAAAGAATTACGGACGTGATTCAGGCTGACTTTAATGAGCTTACAATTATTTGACTGTATATTTGATTATGCATAACTAACCCTCACATAGAAGAGAGTAAATCTTACGACCGCGTTCCGGCCCGACTTGGACCGGCTTCGTAAATGGTCTGAGTCGGACCGAAACGCCGTCGTAAGCTCCCACTCCTATGTACGGGTTATTTGTGTATTGTTCCGGTCACGGTATTGTGCCTTGTTGTTCTGTGTATTTGATTGTGTTTGCACTGAGAGCAAACTAATGGGGATTGCGGAGACATTTCCTTGATACCAGTGCAGCGTTGAGAGAGCTGAACGCTGGTAATGGTGACAGAGAACTGACAGCACGTACCACCGTCCGTTGCAGGACGTAAATGAGTTATACATGAAGTGTGAGGACTAAACCAAGTGTCAGCTAACAAGGTAAACCAACACAGTACGAAATTCTCGACTTTACATCCGTCGTTTTAACTGACCTCAACTTAACAAAATCTCGATTTAACTGACCTCAACTTAACAAATCTCGATTTAACTGACCTCGGTTTAGCAGACTTCGAAAATGTGGGACACAATCCACTGGGGTCACGTGATTCGGAAACAAAGAACGAAGTCTGTCGTTCACAGACATGTCTGTTGTTGATACGATGAGAGCGAAACAGTCTCATTTCCAGTGGCGAAACGTTTCCCTTTAATAGACTAACCTGAAGTGTACACAAGTGTGTCCTTTTATGCGAAGTCTTCTCTATCCACCTCGACCGCCATTACTGACTATCCTTTCGCCAATATTAGTACGTTATATTGAAGGGTTTTAGTTATCCACAGGAAACTAACACCGGTTAAGTCAACGTCTCACGGGGTGCCCACAAGCTAACGTCCTTGATAATAAAAATATCAGGTTTAACGAGGTCCGGGTAATGGAGGTGCTGGAGAACCCGGTTTATGACCGCCGTAAAATGTCGCTGAAACATCGAGATCTGAGCTGCTACGAAACCCGCTGACGCCTCCGAAGTCGAAGCTCTTGCTTGTGCTACTGCTTCTGCCGCTGTGGCTCCTGCTTCTGCCGCTGTGGCTCCTGCTTCTGCTGCTGTGGCTCCTGCTTCTGCTGCTGTGGCTCCTGCTTCTGCCGCTGTGGCTCCTGCTTCTGCTGCTGCTCCTCCTCCTTTTTCTCCTCCTCCTGCTGCTGCTGATCCTTCTCCTCCTGCTGCTGCTGCTGCTGCTCCTCCTTCTTCTTCTCCTCCTGCTGCTGCTGATCCTTCTGCTGCTGCTGCTCCTCCTCCTGCTGTTGCAGCTGCTTCTGATGCGGTGTTTTTTTTCCTATGCTGCTGCGGTAGTGGTGGCGTCTGCTTATACTACTGCTTTCGCTGCTGTTTCTGCCTGCAATACCCTTCTTGTTCCTGTTGTTCCTGCTGTTGTTGATGCTGCATCTGCCATTGCTGTTCCTTCTCTTGTTCAATCCCCCTCTCTTGAAACACCTTCCCTTTTTTGTTTGTTCCTATTGTAAGTCTTCATCACGACGTGTGTGTGTGTGTGTGTGTGTGTGTGTGTGTGTGTGTGTGTGTGTATGTGTGTGTAAGTCTGCTGGCACTGGTGTGGCATTATCGGGTAAATCACCATTAACTGGCCCCAACACCTGCGCCAACTGCCTGTTTAACACCCACCTCCGTCTCACTTCTTTCTTATTTTTCACTGTCTGGCCTTCCCCTCCCCTCCCCACCTCTTCCCCTCCCCTCCCCACCTCTTCCCCTCCCTTCCCACCTCTTCCCCTCCACCAGTAGCACCAAGTAATGCATGGTGATACGTGAGGATGGCTTTTAAGTAAGTTTTCATTTAGGTTTTTGCAATATATATATGTATATATATATATATATATATATATATATATATATATATATATATATATATATATATATATATATATATATATATATATTCTATACTATGGTCTTTTAAGGTTCATAGGTTGTTAAAGGCTCAACAATATAGAACATTTTGAAAATTTTTACCTAGGGTAATTCAAATACTATGACTTATTTCTGATGGGGGTGGTTATTGAGTAACAGGCTGACGACACTGGAGGATAGGAGGGATAGGGAAGAACATGATAACGACGTATAAAATACTGTGAGGAATTGACAAGGTGGACAGGGACAGAATGTTTCAGAGATGGGACACAGGAACAAGGGGACACAGTTGGAAGTTGAAGACTCAGATGAGTCATAGGGATGTTAGGAAGTATTTCTTCAGCCTTAGAGTTGTCAGGAAGTGGAACAAATTGAAGAGTGAAGTAGTGGAGGCAGGATCCATACATAGCTTTAAGAAGAGGTAGGATAAGGCTCTTGGAGCAGGGAAAGAGTGGACCTAATAGCCAGGAGATATGAATCGACCCCTGCAACCACATATAGGTAAGTACACACGCACACATACACACACAATCACCTTAGAGAAAGGAAGCAAAGAGTAACTATATGGGAAGAGACTTCAGAATGGAGAAGTGTAATAAGCGGGGTGCCACAAGGATCGTATTAGGACCTGTACTGTTTCTGGTTTATGTGAATGATATTCCAAATGGTACTGAGTCATGTTTATCATTGTTTACTGATGATATACAATTAACTAGAACAATTAAAGCGGACGAGGATAGGGAAAGACTGCAAATTAATGTAGAGTGACTGCAAGAGTGGTCAGATAAGTGGTTACTTGAGGTCAACCCCAGCAAATGTGAGGTCTTGTAGACTGGGGAAGGGGCCGAAAGACCGAGCACAGAGTATAGACTCGGAGGATTGAGGCTGCAGACCTCACTCAGAGAGAAAGATCTAGGGGAAGGCAAAGTGTCTAGTATATCACCAGAGCTTCACATCAACCTAATAAGCTCTGCAGGCTGGTAAATCTAAGT
Organism: Cherax destructor; assembly: GCA_009830355.1. Lineage (NCBI taxonomy): Eukaryota > Metazoa > Arthropoda > Malacostraca > Decapoda > Parastacidae > Cherax > Cherax destructor. Next base: position 696,675 of record WNWK01000119.1, read on the forward strand.
GCTTTATACAATATATATGTGTTAGGTCCATCTTGGAGGTGTTACTGATTATGGTTCTCGGTCTGGTGTGGGATAGTAGTGGTGATAGTTGAAGCAGTAGTAGTGGTGATAGTTGAAGCAGTAGTAGTGGTGATAGTTGAAGCAGTGGTAGTGGTGATAGTTGAAGCAGTGGTAGTGGTGATAGTTGAAGCTGTGGTAGTGGTGATAGTTGAAGCAGTGGTAGTGGTGATAGTTGAAGCAGTGGTAGTGGTGATAGTTGAAGCAGTGGTAGTGGTGATAGTTGAAGCAGTGGTAGTGGTGATAGTTGTGGACATGGGAGATGGCAGACATGGTTATGGACATAGTTATGGACAAAGTTATGGACATGGTTATGGACACAGTTATGGACATGTTATGGACATGGTTATGGACATAGTTATGGACAAAGTTATGGACATGGTTATGGACATAGTTATGGACATGGTTATGGACATGGTTATGGACATAGTTATGGACATAGTTATGGACAAGTTATGGACATAGTTATGGACATAGTTATGACATGTTATGGACATAGTTATGGACATAGTTATGGACATAGTTATGGACATGGTTATGACATAGTTATGACATAGTTATGACATGAGTTATGGACATAGTTATGACATGTTATGACATAGTTATGACATGGTTATGGACATAGTTATGGACATAGTTATGGACATATTATGGACATAGTTATGGACATAGTTATGACATAGTTATGACATAGTTATGGACATAGTTATGGACATAGTTATGGACATAGTTATGGACATGAGTTATGGACATAAGTTATGGACATGGTTATGGACATAGTTATGACATAGTTATGGACATAGTTATGAGACATAGTTATGGACATGTTATGGACATAGTTATGACATGAGTTATGACATTATGACATGGTTATGGACATAGTTATGGACATAGTTATGGACATGGTTATGGACATAGTTATGGACATGGTTATGGACATAGTTATGGACATAGTTATGGACATAGTTATGGACATGGTTATGGACATAGTTATGGACATGGTTATGGACATAGTTATGGACATAGTTATGGACATGGTTATGGACATAGTTATGGACATGGTATGGACATAGTTATGGACATGGGTATGGACATAGTTATGGACAAAGTTATGGACATGATTATGGACATAGTTATGGACATGGTTATGGACATGGTTATGGACATGGTTATGGACATAGTTATGGACATGGTTTTACGTGTAATGAAAAAAACTCCAATTTGTCCCTCGTCCAGCAAAACCTATAAAAATAAATTTAAAAACGTAATATCAATCCATAATAACATGATCCCCTTTTTTAATTATATGAAAAAACACTGAGGTGAAAATTCTCGAGAATAAATGAAGATAAAACAGTATATTCTCTTAAAATTCAATTGGCAAAATAAATCTTTTTTTTTTTTAGTTAAGGTCAGTGAAAGTTTCAATGTTGCCGTCTGTGTGATTAATCTTTTAAACAATCTCCTTTGACTCCAGTGGTCAGCTGTTTCTTGTGTTCTCCTTTGTGGTGGGTGATGAAGGTGATGGTGGGTGGTGAGTGGTGGTGGGGGTGGGGAGGGAATGGTGGTGGTGGTGAGGGGTGGTGGGGTGGTGATGGGTGGTGGGGGTGGTGATGGGTGGGGTGGTCAGGGTTGTGGGGTGGTGGGGGTGGTGAAGGGTGATGTAGGGGGGAGCAGTTACGATGGGAGTTGAGGATGATTGGAGGGAGGGTAGTGATGTATTGGTGGTGGTAGGGGGAGTTGTGGTAGTGAGTGTTATGGTGGCAGTGATGGTTGTGGTGGTAGTGGTGGTGGTGGAGGAAGTAATGATGGTTGTGGTGGTTGTGACAGCAATAAGAGGTGGTGGTGGTGGTAGTGATGGTGGTAGTGATAGTAGACCAAGAATATCACAGGTCCCGGTACTGGTCCTTGTGGAACCCCACTCGTCACAATTGCCCATTGTGACACGTCTTCTCCAATAATTACTCTCAGTTTCCTTCCTCCTTTCTTTCGTGATCAATTGTAGTGACTTCCCTGTTATTCCTATCTGTGTCAAAAGACTTCTTCTATTCAATAAATTTGCAGTCCACCCATTCCTGTCTCTCTTGCCTCACTTCTGTTACCTTGTCACATATCTCAACAGGTTTGTGAGACAGGATTTACCATCTCTAAAACCGTGCTGGTGTGTGTGTGTGTGTGTACTCACCTATTTGTGGTTGCAGGGGTCGATTCATAGCTCCTGGCCCCGTACGTGTGTGTATGTGTGTGTGTGTGTGTGTGTGTCTGTCTGTCTGTCTGACTGTCTGTCTGTCTGTTTGTGTGTATTTGTGTGTGTATATGTGTTTGCATGTCTGTATCTGTCTGTAGTTCCTAATGCACATGTATACACACAAATCCACAATATACACTACCATCGCTTTTAAAAAAAAAATACGTGAATATAAATCTCCAAATATCGGCAGTAATCCCCATTTGGAAATTATAATAATAGATCTCATAAATAATATAATAATCGTAAAGAAATTTAAATATACAGCTGGCATAAACTGAGCCACATGCATTGCATTTTTAATTAATTTTTGAAATAATATAAACGCCTAAATGCTTCTCGTAAATAGGGAGCTTGTAAACAGGTGTATAAATGCAACCAATAGTTGGGCGTTGTAATGGCTGCTGATTTAAAATATAACAGAGTACAATAAATGCAAAATAAATGTTCGAGTTCAGTCGGTAAAAACACTGGAAAATAATAACCATCAGTGGAAAGAGAAAGCCCAGGGGACAGAGTACACCAGCAGGTACTGGACATCATACATTCAGTTGGAAGTTGAAGACTCAGATGAGTCAAAGGGATGTTAGGAAGTATTTCTTCAGTCACAGAGTTGTCAGGAAGTTGAATAGTCTGGCAAGTGAGGTAGTGGAGGCAGGAACCATACATAGCTTTAAGACGAGATATGATAAAGCTCACGGAGCAGGGAGAGAGAGGACCCAGTAGCGATCAGTGAAGAGGCGGGGCCAGGAGCTGAGTCTCGACCCCTGCAACCACAAATAGGTGAGTACACACACACACACACGAGGTATGATAAAGCTCATGGAGCAGGGAGAGAGAGGACCTAGTAGCAATCAGTGAAGAGGCGGGGCCAGGAGCTGAGTCTCGACCCCTGCAACCACAAATACGTGAGTACAACAGGGGTAGAGGTGAAAGAAAAAAACAGAACTTATGACGGAGCTGGGATATACATCGAAAAGCTGTGTGTTGGGACAAGGTGTCGCCATAGATTGTGGGAGAGGGAGCAGAAGCACTGTCTGAACCACTAGGAATTATGTGATAATGTTGATATAATTACCGACAATATTTTAGGTAAAAGGACATAATAACACATGATAACAACATACAAAATACTCAGAGGAATTGATAGGGTGGACAGGGACAGGCTGTTTGAGAGGCGGGAAACTGGTACTTGGGGGCACAGCTGGAATTTAAAGACTCGGATGAGTCACAGGGATGTCAGGTAGTATTTCTTCTGCCTCAGGGTGGTCGGGAAGTGGAGTGACCTCGATGAATAAGTGGTAGAGGCAGGCTCCATACGCAGTTTTAAGAATAGGTGCTGTTGTCTGCCACTGTAGCTGGTGTCTGCCACTGTAGTTGGTGCCTGCCACTGTGTTACTGGTGTTGGTGTCTGCCACTGTGTTACTAGTGCTGGTGTCTGCCATTGTTACTGGTGACTCACCCTAGTCAAGTTTTCTCGGTCGTTCTGCCAATGGTTCATCATATTAGTTGTTTAATGGGGTTAAAAACCTATCGACTACACGAGGGTCATTAAAACTTCATGTAAACCTGTTCTCCACCAGTCAAGAATACTTGGATCCTAAAGAGGTGTGTGTATATCTCTCAGTGCGTATACACCGAGAGATATACATACCTCTCGGGGTATATATGAAACATATTTTAGTTACCACTAGGCTGCAAAACTCGTAAGATACCAACACAATATTTACTGTACTCTTACAGAGACTGATTCCTCTTGAACGAGCTAGACAGAGGTAAACAACCCAACTGGGGGATTCTATGCAACTTAATAACCAGAGAAATTACTTAAAAACTCTTCAGGAAGAAGCTAAACAATTTCGGGTTCTTACGACTCTGCATTCCCGAGGCATTGATCACAATGCTGGAACACGGTCTAGGCAGCCGCCTCACTCATGTTCAACATTCCCCACAACTGTGTCCACATCACTGGCAGTTTTCTCATAAGTGTGACTACATATGGCGCGTTTGATTATCTTAACTCAGATCCCACTATCTAGGATTCATTTTAGTAAATTTTAGGCTGTGGAAGAGTTTTTGATTTCGTTATATTCCTCACGATGGGTTACATCAACGTTCATTTTCTTGTTGTTTCAGGGTTGAGGATGGATTGCTAAAGTTTCTCAGTATTATAATAAAGTAAGATTTATGGCATGAGTTTAGAGAGGTTAAGTTATTTCCGATTTATTTAGTTTTTGCGAAACTTGGGGTTAGTCAGATTTCCTTGAGGGGGGAAAAATTGACCTTGAATAGCACTAGAAATACGTTGACTAACACTACTAGAGTACTGAGTGTTAGATTACCTAGAAAAACACCGGGGTTTGATAACTGATCAAATGTTTTAGAGAAATATGATGAATTTTGAGAAGCTTGGTGCTGGAGGACGGTGGTGTGAGCGAGAAGACGGCAGCTGCTCTCGCCAGGTCCTCAATGCTTCCTCTCACGCCTGATTATTCTTCAACTTCCAAACTCTGCCACCAAAAACTAAATGGTCCCTGGCGGAGTTGTTCCTTCTTTGTTGTGCCCGTGATGGAGTCTCCATCTGACGCCAAAAACACACACGCGCGCGCGCGCCTTCGCTCTCTGGCTGAGAGATGTGTTTGTGTTGCTCCATTTTTATATATCTCTGAAATGCATTGGTTATTTTTTTTTTTTTTTTGGGGGATATGAAGGGTTACTGTTCTTTTGATAGTGTGACGCCTTGTTCCCTCCCCTCACGTTTTCAATTATTTCCTTGGCTGTCTTCAAGTGTGCTTCCTTATATCAAGCTGACACACACACACACACTACACACACACACACACACACACACACACACACACACACACACACACACACATACACTCACATACAAACGACATATACCTTAAATACTAAATCACTGTTAGTGCTTACTAGTAAAATACTGGATGAAGTTGGCTGCCTAGCTAATGGGGTTTAAATCCTACCAACTACATGATGCCCACTAATGCCGGATGCAACCTGGTCACCACCAGTCAAGAATCCTTCAATCCTCTTAAAGACGGATTAAAGTATACTCTCAGCATACATACACTGAAAGACATACACCTCTCGGTGAATATACTCTACCCCTAGATAAAAATGAATTCCGGAAATCATAATTTATATATATATATATATAAATTTACAGCTTTTGAGAACTGCCTTTCTGCTTGTCTCATTCGTATCGTCAAAGCTGAATAATTTTGATATGCGAATTTGTGATATTTTTTTAAAAATTTGTCCTTTTCGGGGGCCAAAAATGAGAATATAAAAACAGAGAGATTTTACGAAAATTAGATAGATTGGCGGATGAAAGTTGACAGTTACGTGTTAAAACTTGTGGATGACATCCCAGCACTGTTGTCCTTGTTGATGCTGTGGTCACACCAAGGCTGGCTTGCGACAGACGACCCAATCATGCGGCAAACGTCCGAATCTTGCCGCGGACGTCGGAATCATGCGGCAGACGTCCGAATCATGCGGCAGATGTCGCAATCTTGAGGCAGACGTCCGAATCTTTCGGTAGATGTCGGAATCTTGCGGCGGGTATTGGGACCTTGCAGCAGACGTCACGAACCTTGCAGAAAACATCAGGAACATTGCAGCAGACGTCAGGAACCTTACTGCAGACGTCGTGACCTTGCACCGGAAGTCAGGGACTTGCAGAAAACGTCAAAACCTTACAGAAGACGTCAGAACCTCACCGTGGACATCCAGACCCTACAGCATACGTCAGTTAATTGTAGCTGATGTCAGAATCTTGCAAAAGACATCAGGGTGTTTCCGACGACGCCAGGAGCTCCAGAGTACACGCCAGGTCTTTAAAGCAGTCTTAGGAACTTTACACAATACGAAGTCAGGATCTTACATCAAATGTCAGAGCCTTATACCTGACGTCAGCACGTTGCATCAAACGTCACTATCGTTCATGACACCCTCACTTAATAAGCCGTGACGTGGGGTAAAGCTATTAAAATTAGGTGATATTATTGTCGACGTTACGGCCCGCTGGTCATCTATCACACAGCTTTTGTTACAATTGCTGCTAAACACCTCTATAAATCATATTCTAATTACATTTCCAATATTCCACGCACACGCACCACACGCACACGCACACACGCGCACCACACGCACACACGCACACAGGGGGCAGTGAGAAAGTGGACGCAGTAGCGATCAGTGAAGAGGCGGGGGCCAGGAGCTATGAATCGACCCCTGCAACCACAAGTAGGTGATTACACACATACACATACGCGCGCACGCACACACACATACACATACATACACATACACTCACGCCCCGATGGCATGGTGGCTAGCGCTCTTGCTTCACGCACGGAGGGCCCGGGTTCAATTCCCGGTGGGGCCGAAACATTTCGAAGTGTTTCGTTACATACACACACATACATACAACAGGCCTAGTGTCTAATCGACATGTGCCTAGGACAAAATGGTAACTAACTAACATACACACATACACACACACACACACAGGAGCTGTGACTCGACCCCTGCAACCACAACTAGGTGAGTACAACTAGGTGAGTACAACTAGGTGAGTACACACACTTCTCCCCGGGCTCCTCTTCCCAGCTCACAAAAAAAAACTTTCCCTCGTTTCGCCCTTCCGTTTTTCAAAACGTCTGAATCGTGCAGCTGCAACATTACATGAATCTCAGCAAAAGTGTAATAAATAAACATGAACAACTTTAAAACTCATGACGTTTCGCCCTGTTTACTGACCTTAAAAAACAATACTTGTAAATCCAAGAGAAACCTTGTCTGATTAGTTCCGCGACTACATTTCGCCTCCTTCGTTTCGTCCTCGCCACAACTCGTCACTGTCAAAACATCACCCTGGCGCGCCGACGCCGGAGAGTCGCGACGGCAGTTGCCCGGCGAAACGAATCGACGTAAACCGAGTTAGATACATCGTGTTATTTTTGGTCTGTAGATGAAAGTTCCGTCCTTGAGGGTGACGCACATTAATGGTACATAATGTCGACAAGACTACGTAGTCTCCAAGACTACGTAGTCTCCAAGACTACGGTGCTTTTCACACCAACTTCAAGACTGGGGGACTGATTACCTCATCTTTTGTATATAGTTCTTCAGTCTTCATATTAAGTCCTTGTGTTGTTAAAGCCACTGGAGGGCGAAACGTCTACAAACAAAGATATCCAGATGTTACACATGTGTCTAATACCTCACGCAAGTGATGTACAGTGTAGGAATTGTGAGTGCGAGATCGAGTGCGTGAGTGCGTGCATAACGGTGAAGCTGAGTGCGTTAGTGAATGACCGAGTGCACTGGTGAATAACTGAGTGTGTGAGTGCGTGAGTGTGGTAAGTATAGAGCTTAATAAACATTTAGTATATAATGTAACGCCCGTGACATGCGTGACATGCATGACATGCGTGACATGAGGCTTTACAACGCGGGGACAAAAATTCCCACTACAGTCTGTAATTTGACGATATTGTGAAACATTGATCTCGTAGGTATCAAAAATAGGTCAATTAGGGCAGAACAAACCTTTATCAAGACAACGTTTCACTTAAGGGGTGTTCTCCTTAAGCGAAGCCTTGTCTTAATAAAGACTTTCTTAATAAAAGCCATGCTTAATAAAAGCTTATTTAATAAATAAAAGCTTGATCTGCACCGCCTTTCATCCATCAGTGGCATAGGTTAATGAGGGAGTTTCAAGACCATCTACTAAATGATGGGTCATTAAGGCTACCTGTTACCTATTCACCACCAGTCAAGATTACTTCAGTCCCTTAAATGGAGATCAAAATAACCCTCTCGTCCCAACCTTATTCCAGCGTATATACAATGTTGCATGTGTCTTGAGTATCAACATTGCATTACATTATGAAGTCAAGTGCTCAAGAATGTGAAGTCTGGGATGTATAGTGTACACGAACACTACAGAATGACAGATTTATCTAGCACATCTTTTGTTCCCGACTCCAGTCAGTCAAGTCTGTCGCCTCACCCCTGCCTCGTCTCTCAGGGGGAGCGTCAGACTGTCAGGTCTTTAATTAGTGGTGATTGTGGATCCAAATGGCGACAATAGTTAAGTAAAGAAGCGCCGCAAAAATAAGCTTTTATTTGGTCTACGTCGTCACAACAAAAGTTTGCTCCAGAACGTATGTTTTTTTCACTAAACCCTCTGTTAACTATCTTAAATGAGAGAGTCATGTTCAGTGAATGACAGTTTTACTCTTCCCAAGTTACTGAACAGGATTTTGAACAATGCATCAAGGAGGAGGTTAGAGGCAGCGAGGATGTTATGCCTGAGAACAATTTGTGTTGTGAGCGTCTTAGACAGGAGTGAGTGGAGGCATTGTTGTGTCTGTCGAACCTGACGAGAGGGCGCTGCTGGCTCGATTCTAGCCCTGAGCATCAGTTTAATCCAAAGTGAATTATATATCGCCGGACCAGGTGCGCCTCTGTGGTTTCCTTGCTAATTAACTGTAGTTGAGCCTTGTGCCAGTCCTAACTTAATTATTCATGCCCAGTTTTCCCCTGTAAAACAGGATGTGAATGCTGAAGCCACGTACCATACATGGCTAGTCTGAAAAATATGAGGAGAGTTCTATCCACCTTTTTTTTCTAATGCACTGCTTACAGCAGCTAGACACAGGCTGAAGAATGAGGAGGAGTTTGAGACAATCAGTCCCTCAGGCTGGAGTCGATGTGTTCAATCCATCAATCTTGAAGACTGTCGGATTGAACACATCGACTCCAGCCTGAGGGACTGATTACCTCAACTCCTCCTCACTTTCATCTTCCACCGTTCTTCTCTGTATTGGACTGAAGAAGCCACTGGCTGGCGAAACGTTTCCTCAGTAAAGATTCCGAAATGTTGCAAAAGTGTCTCATTCCTCAACACGACCCGAAATTAATCCAAACCTTCCACTCAGAAAAAAAAAACCCGTCTTGGAAGGTAAGCTGAAGAGGCATTGCTATCTGAGAAAGCTGTCTTTGCCAGATGTGTGTAGACATCACAGTTGAAATGGCTCTCCGAACTACAACATCGCCACCCCTCCTTCAGAGTGCAGACACTATACTTCCCACCTCCAGGAGTCAAGTCTGGCTAACCGGTCTTCGTGAATCCCTTCATAAATGCCACACTGCTCACACTCCGACAGCATCTCAAATCCCAAAATCCACAAACCCTCAATAGCGAAATAACAAACAAGCAGCTTAAGTCTCATAAAGGGAGATGTATCGTGATTCCTCAGGTAGAGTCTCCACAAACGCTCTTGGGGGATGGACTAGCGTTTGAACATACAAAAACGTAGGCATGGAGGAACAGTGCAGTAGGCCTACTGTGGAAAGGGATACGTAATAGAAACGAGTTGTGCTTAAAGACACACCAGCAAGCACTTGGCATACATTATGAAGGACACATTTTTGGTTCTGGGACCTTGTTCGAGCCATCGCAGAGTAAACATTAAAGATGGCAGACTGTGACAAACACACACAGTCTGTCTCAGAAGGTTCGCTCACAAGAACTTCAAAGTTTCCAATTTGTGGGCTTTATAAACGAGCCTCAAAATGCCGCTTCCTGCTATCAACATAATTTCTTGCAAAACGAAAACCCCCCCACCACCTTAATGACCACCCAAACGACCTTAATGACCACCCAAACAAGCAATATTCCTACCAGGGACGCGAGTCTTTCCCCGAGTCTCTTAGCAAGAAACCAGAAAACAAATTACCTGCAAACAGAGCAACATTGCAAGAGCAAAGTGCCTCTCGATTAGTGGACAGAGGATCGAGTCTTCACCATTCCGTGTGCTGAATGGCCCTCACGGGTTTAGAGTTTCACGTAAATATATCAATAAAAATATGTTCCATTGTTGTTATTATTATTATTATTATTATTATTATTATTATTATTATTATTATTATTATTGTGGTTGTTGTTATTAATATTATTATTATTATTATTACTACTACTACTACTACTATTACTATTATTGTTATTGTTATTAATATTAAAACTATCATTGTTATTATTATTATTATTATTATTATTATTATTATTATTATTATTATTATTATTATTATTATTATTATTATTTAGGGAGTCCAGTCAGTAAGTAGAATGAAATAAGAGAGGAAAAAGTGGAATACTCAACACTGGAAGATTAATACTCAGAAGTGGTCCAAGAGCTGGAGGAATGAACCTGAAAAACAGCCTGTATAAGAGAGCAGAGAGCAGCGCCACCCATCAGCAGCGGCTGCGATAGGAACCACCAGATAAACATCTCTCCCCCCTCCCCGACCAACACACACACACACACACACACACACACACAAACATTCTGAAGGACAGCTTTGTAGGTTCAGTCCACCGCTTGCCGCCCGCATCCCGCATGCGGCATCCCAGTATGCCTTCCTGACTTCTCTCCCTGCCTGCGGCACCTCAGCAGCTGGGCTGAGTCAGCTGGTGGTTGTCCTCAGTGGTTGAAATGCTATTGCCTTCTATACTAACTTTTACAAAGATGTCTTTTATGACTCTCTCTCTCTCTCTCTCTCTCTCTCTCTCTCTCTCTCTCTCTCTCTCTCTCTCTCTCTCTCTCTCTCTCTCTCTCTCTCTCTCTCCTCTCTCTCGTGTGTGTGTGTGTGTTTGTGCGTGTTATCATACTATAGAGCGTTACCATGCCAACATCCCCGGGATGTTACCATAACAACATCCCCGGGATGTTACCATAACAACATCCCCGGGATGCTAACATGCCAACATCCCCGGGATGTTACCATGACAACATCAAGACGATCTGATGTCTCCTCATTAAGACAAATTTTAACTTGCCACCTTAGAAGAAACAATACACATTATGTTATGACAGGATAATTAACATAGCACAGCTGGTGTTATGTTAACCTGAAGAACCAGTGTTAACCCTGGTGCAGCTGGTGTTATATTAACCTGAAGGACCAGTGTTAACCATGGTGCAGCTGGTGTTATATTAACCTGAAGGACCAGTGTTAACCATGGTGCAGCTGGTGTTATATTAACCTGGGAAGTCAGTCTTTTATTACTCTAATTATTGTTTTCATTTTGCTCATTTCTCTTTGTTCTTCTTCCTCTTTCTTCTCCTCCTCTTCCTTTTCCTCTTCCTCCTCCTCCTCCAACCATTAATACTGTTGCTGTTCTTTCTGTCTTGCTGCTGTGATTGTCGTTGCTGTTCCGATATTAGTTGTGGTAAAAAAAAAAAAATTCAATTTGGTAATTAAAATAAATTAAATCAAATATTTAATTCACCAGATCATTACTAGTGTTGAATGTATAAGTAATTACTACACCTTTTGGCACAGTAATGCCATTTGTGGAGCCTTGGTACACTTAGCTTATATAATATATATATATATATATATATATATATATATATATATATATATATATATATACTTAATATCAAAAGATTAGTACCTCATACACACACATGCACACTCACACATATACACACATACACACACACACATACACACACACATACACACACATACACACACATACACACACACACATACACACACATACACACACACATACACACACACACATACACACACATACACACACATACACACACACACACATTCACATACACACGCGCGCGGGCACACACACCAGGAGCTGAGTCTCGAACCCAGCAACAACAAATAGTTGAGTACACACACATACACACACACACACACACACACACACACACACCGCCGCAGCAATCGTGATGCTGGTAAACTTCAGGAGCCTCAGGAAGGAGTCAATCACGACCGTATACACGGTGTGTGTCAGGCCCATCCTAGAGTACGAAGCGCCAGTATGGAACCCACACCTGTTAAAACATGTTTAGCTGGAAAGAGTGCAAAGGTTCACAACAAAACTAGTCCCCGAGTTAAGAGGTATGAACAATGAGGAGAGGCTAAAGGATCTAAATCTGACGACACTAGAGGACAGAAGAACTAGGGGAGTGACATGTTCACGACGTACGAAATACTGAGAGGGACTGATAGGTTGGACAGGGCGAGTCTGGGAAATCGGTCTCAGGTACATGAGGGCACAGCTGGAAGTCTAAAAACACAGATGGGTCACAAAGATGTTAGGAAATACTTCTTTGGCCATAGAGTATTCAGGAAGTGGAACAACCTAGACAACGAAGTGGTAGAGGCAGGATCCATACATAGCTTTAAGAATAAGTATGATAGGACTCCAGTAGCAGGGAGAGAGTGAACCCAGAAGCAGAGGCGGGGACCAGGAGCTGAGATTCGACCCATGTCACCCCAGATAGGTGAGTAGAGTATAAATAGGTGAGTACAAATAGGTGTGTACTCACCTCTTTGTACTCATATATTTGTAGAAAGGTGAGTACAAAGAGGTGAGTACACACAAATCATATAATACAAAGACACCATCGGTCTACATAATCTTCATAATCTCTCCGATGATGGTCTCTGAAACACTCGCAACGCTGATTCCCAACCATAGTAACGAGTTTGCAGGAGTGAGCGTAAAAAAAAACAACACTTGATCAAAATCGCAATTACGAGGCCAGTTATAAGCCTTAACGGTTGCCCAGGGTACAGTGCCTGCGTCACACCCTGCCTAGAGTACAGTGTCTGCGCTTGCCCAGGGTACAGTGCCTGCGTCACGTCTTGGCCAGGGTACAGTGCCTGCATCACACCTTGCCAATTACGATTAGTAAACGGAGAATCGACCCTCCACTCCTCGCCCTGAGAGGTATATCTCACAGCTCATATACACAGAAGTGCATCTCACAGCGCATATACACAGTGAGATGTTTCTGGCGTATATATTCCCCTAGAGGAGAATCTAGCATCGTATATACATCGTATATACATTACGTTAGCATTTTGATGGAATGTCTATGTGGATCGTGGCTTGGTTTGTGTCCTGGTCACCTAACAGCGTAGATAGGTGTCTACATCATAACCTTCCTATTTTTTAAAGAAGGTAGTGAACCCATTTCTTGATGGTTATGCTCATAAAACATAATTTTTAAAGGGAGAGGCAAGCCAGTGGAAGGCCTCGGTCAGATAACCAAAAGCTCCAGCTGCGGGTCGTCATTTGACTAAGACCCGTGTCAGGAAACATTTGTCCTGTTTCTTGAGAAAGCTTACCTAACCTAACCTGTTACCTAACCTAACCTGAAGAAGGTAATTTAGGCTCCCCCGGCAAGCCTGTCTTAGGTGAGACGGGTGAATTGTTATCCAGGGGTAACTAGCATAATTATGAATTGTTAACCAGGGGTAACTAACATAATTTTGAATTGTTAACCAGGGGTAACTAACATAATTATGACTTGTTAACCAGGGGTAACTGACATAATTATGAATTGTTAACCAGGGGTAACTAACATAATTATGACTTCCCATTTGTTTTATATACATTTTTATCGTTTTCATTTAACGTAAACACACAGATTTTTTTATATTTATATAAATGGGCGAAACTGCTAAATACATCCCTGTGAGGTGTGGTTATAAATAAAACGAATCAGCCCGTGCCTGACTCCCTGAGATACCTCATCCGTGCTGACAAATGAGCTGACATCGGGGCTGACGTGTTGCCGTCAGTGTGAGTGACAGTTCAGTGTGTTCTGAGAGCTAGTGAGTGTTGCTTATCTCTCCCCTGGAACAACTGAACACCTGCAACACTCTTCAGTAAGAACACACATACATAATTATGTACGTATGATATATATATATATTATATATATATATATATATATATATATATATATATATATATATATATATATATATATATATATATATATATATATATATATAGGATGGGGTCCACCTCTGGTACAAATTGTGGGACCCATAGCCTCGGAGAAGTGGATAAAAGGCTTCAAGGAAGAATATTTGGATTTCTTCCTGATGCCATTTGAATATTCCACTTCTCCTACCACCCCATCTTTTAATTTTTTTTACCAATAGGTATGTTTTATTACATAATATGGTACAAAAGATTTGAGAGATACATTGTTGATATAAAGATGGCATATACAGTACACGAGGTGAGAGATACATGTCTAGTACATATTGTTACATCTTTGTCACTGATTATAATGCGAAAATCTCATCCAGCTCTTCCGAGCTGGTGCGCGTGCCCAGAATACAGCATGCATTACCCCTCTGAACAGCAGCGCTGAGTCGCTGGAACAGAAAACTAGCTGCCCTGGGATCCCTAGTTACCCTGTTGAGTCTTTTGCCCAGCTCCTTGAGGAACTTAGATGCACTCTTTCCCCATGAGCCAAGGGTCTCTGAGCCTATGGGAACAAACATATAATGATGGGTAAGTTCTCCATATTTTCTCGACTTCTGGGACTCCTGAAGGTGGCAGCAGCCCCTCCTTCCTCCCTGGTGTACTGGAGATAGGTATCAGCCAAGGTAGATGCACATGTGTAGTCCCACACCACCTGCTTGCCGTCTGTCCAGGCTTGAAGGGTGATACCATCTGGACGCTTTTGGTTGCCATCAGATCTGCATAGTTGGGGTGGTTCCCTTACTGCTGGGCATCCGGCTGTTGTGAGGCTCCTCTTGATAATGTTATTAACCTCTTCATGTCTTGCAATCTTTCCCTCGGATTTACGACACACAAGACCATGGTACCCGAATCGGTCTGCTGCTTCACTGCCACAAATACACCTGTGTTCGGCGAGAATAGGGGCGGCAAGTCGAAGGGCAACACCAATGCGGATGGTCTGTGGGTCGAGGCGTGTGCCAAGGCTGGAGTTGGGAACAGCCAAAAGAAAGTCCCCTGCATGATGAGCTCTCACTGCAAGTAGGAGGGCTCTATCCTTCCCTGACACACTCTGAAGCATTGCTGAGGCTATATTCTCTACTATTGGGCCATCCCAGTGGGACTGTTTGTAGTTGTTGGGGAAGCAGGCCTGGTTTCAGAGCCTGTTAGGTTATCCCAGATCCTGGCTCCATCAACGAACTTTTGGTCATGGATTCCAATCGTGTCCCTAAGATGTTCAGGGAGAATTGCTGCTACAAGCCCTCTGGATGCAATGCATGAAGACAGGAAAGCAGGTAGAGCAATCTGAGATGACTTGCGGACACCAATGCCTCCTAGTCTGACTGGGAGTGTAGCTTGGTCCCACTGCCCATCTTCTAGAGTAAGGTTAAGTACTTTAGTAAAGATCTGCCTCAGGATACTGTCATATTCGTGCAGTATAGGATTATCATATGAAGGAGCACATCTTAGGAAATATGTCAACCTGGGCAGACTCAAGCATTTTGTGAGGAGGTACAAGGCATCATGGGTGTCAAGATTGCCTATTCGTTGTTCCATTCTCCTCAATTCTTCCAGTTTCTTCCTGAGAATTGTGTCAATGGCATCTCTTCCCAGAGGTGCTCCAAGCAAGACACTATTAGTAGGGGCAATGACTGTTGCTCCTGGTAGTTTTGATAGCACTGCATCTATCACTTGTTGATTGACTGATATGATTTCACATTTGGATGGATTCAGGATGAGACCCATTTCCTGTCCCTGTGTCATCACCTGTGTAAGATCATCTACAAGGGACTCCTTTGTACCTGCTAGTGTGCCATCATCCAGGAACCAGATGTTTAGCTCACTGGTCAGTCTTACTGTGATTTCCCTAACTGCTATACATATATATACACACACACTTCAGATTCTCTCATTGACCCATTGCAAAAAAAGTTGCAAGAGGCAGTGTGTTGGCGTCGAGGCAGTGTGTTGGCGTCGAGGCAGTGTGTTGGCGTCGAGGCAGTGTGTTGGCGTCGAGGCAGTGTGTTAGTGCTGAATATTTTTTTTTTAATATTATGAAAAAAAGTTCAGAGTTGTTAAAACTTCAGGTTTTACGTAAACAAAAGTTTGCTTGGTAATTAATGATGGCGGGGGAATTTAAGCAGCTTAATATTAGCGACAGTGCTTTAGTAATCACCTAATTTATGGCTGACGTTTCTCTCGCTTGGGCGAGCGAGAGGCAGCAGCAGCAGCAGCAGCAACAACAACAACAGCAGCAGCAACAGCAATACACTGCTGCCTCAAGTATGATTACCGGGAACCTAAGTAACAAACACTTTATTTATCCTAACTCCCTAATTCGGAACATAATTTCTCGAACCCCATTCCAGTACATGGCGAAAGAGACTCATCTTAGCGGTGCTATTGAACAGCCTCGTTCACAGACGTAATGTGGCCTATGGTCGCCTCGTTAATAGTTCAACATAGGCCTGTTATTATTGTGTTTGGAAGGTATGCTTAATTAAAATGAAAGAAATGGTAGGTGTGATTAGAGGTTGGGATATGAAGTATGAAAGTGAACCTTGGTCTAGTAGCCCTAGATCGTGTGGGATTTAGTGGTTACTCTAGCAGCAGGTTACTAGAACGAGTTAAATACACTAGTCTTATTAATAAAATATTTTTGGTAATGTGAAGCCCACGTTGGCTTCGCAAGTGAATAAAAATATTGTGTAGATGAACGTTTCGCCCTATGCAGAGCTTCATCGGGTCATGACCTGACAAAGCACCTCACAGAGAGAAACGTTGTCCCAGTGAAAACCTGTTTTGCACCTTGCTTCTGTAATATAAATTCTGATCATATAAATGTCAGTTCTTAAGAAGACATCGAGGGCCACAACTGGGCTATGCAAGGGCCGCATGCGGCCAGCGGGCCGCATGTTGTTGGTCTTAGGTGGATGAGCCTTGTTCAGCTTGCTTGAACCAGCGGTGCGGTCAACTCCATGACATAGCCATGAGTCTGAACCCTTAGCTGAACGAAGCAGGAGCCAGCTGCACCATCTGCACAGTTTGGACCACCTGCACAACTGGCAATTTACTGGCACGCGTATTTGGCTTTCAGATAAACTATTGAAAACGTAGCATTGAGTTTAGTGTAATCTACGAGACTCTGAAAGTGTGTTTTCAATCTATATTTAAATATTGTTTAGCAAAGTTTCCTTCTTGAACCTCTGGTCTTACACTCGAGCCAACACTGACGTGGTGGTGGTCAGTGCTAAGGTGGTGGTGGTGATAGTGAGTGTTGGGGTGGTGGTGGTGGTGATAGTGAGTGTTGGGGTGGTGGTGGTGGTGATAGTGAGTGTTGGGGTGATGGTGGTGGTGGTGGTCAGTGCTAAGGTGGTGGTGGTGATAGTGAGTGTTGGGGTGATGGTGGTGATATTAGTAGTGATGGGTCAAAATAAACTCCACTTAAACAGACAGATTCAGCTCCTGAATAAAAAAAAAATATTTCACAGCGCTGCAACAAGCCAGCCGCAGCGCTGCAACAAGCCAGCCGCAGCGCTGCAACAAGCCAGCCGCAGCGCTGCAACAAGCCAGTCGTAGCGCTGCAACAAGCCAGCCGTAGCGCTGCAACAAGCCAGCCGTAGCGCTGCAACAAGCCAGCCGTAGCGCTGCAACAAGCCAGCCTAGCGCTGCAACAAGCCAGCCTTAGCGCTGCAAAAGCCAGCCTAGCGCTGCAACAAGCCAGCCGTAGCGCTGCAACAAGCCAGCCGTAGCGCTGCAACAAGCCAGCCTTAGCGCTGCAACAAGCCAGCCTTAGCGCTGCAACAAGCCAGCCGCAGCGCTGCAACAAGCCAGCCGCAGCGCTGCAACAAGCCAGTCGTAGCGCTGCAACAAGCCAGCCTTAGCGCTGCAACAAGCCAGCCTTAGCGCTGCAACAAGCCAGCAGCAGCGCTGCAACAAGCCAGCCTTAGCGCTGCAACAAGCCAGCCTTAGCGCTGCAACAAGCCAGCCTTAGCGCTGCAACAAGCCAGCCTTAGCGCTGCAACAAGCCAGCCGCAGCGCTGCAACAAGCCAGCCGTAGCGCTGCAAGGTCGACGCCACTGGGGCCAAAAAATTCACGGGTAAGTTTCAGATATTCTTTGATCGCAAAAGGTTCCCGAGGGGAGAAAAAAATAGGACGCGGAAGGTTGTAACTTAGTCATGAGCGACACTTGCATATATGTGCTCCCGTGCACATGGCGTCACTACTGCTCTAAATTACCATAGACTAACCACAAAAGGAAAACTATTAGAAGACAAATGAAGTCATCAGGAGACAACACACTCCTTGGATTGAATTGGATTCATTTCCATTTCCCAGATAATAAACCCTGCATTGACCTGTGTGTATGTGTATGCGTGTGTATGTGTGTGTATATGTGTATATGTGTATGTGTATATATGTATAATTTACATTATACATGTTTATATAAATTCATCAGAATGAAAGGATCCACGACAGGATACACTTCCATTGTAGGTTAGTAAGAATTGGTTTACGATTTCTTGAGTTATTAGGACATATTAGAAAACGTTTCGGTCCTGGGTCGTTGACCACTTCTAACATACGGAGGTCAAAAGCACTGTACATATATGTATATGCGGAGAGTGCGGTTTGATCAAGGTTCAAGGACCCAAACGTTTTCCAATATATATTTCCTAGTGTTTACTTACTTGTTTTTTTAAACCAGTTTGACTCACTCGTAATGACACGATTACAAATAAACCAGTTTGTGAGAATCTGTTACCTTAGTGAGGCTTACCATCATGGTGGGAGGAGCTTATTGACTATTCAGCAAGTGTTGATAATCACCTGAGAAGGTCGGCGGTAATGATTAGTTAGTGGTCATTACCAGCAGTCACGACACGAAGCCAATAACAGTGCTGGCCGGAGTGTCGTGCCTCACCTGTGCGCACACCTGACCTCTCCATCCACAGGTGCTGAGCGTCACCTTTGCACATATGAGCTCTCCCGCAAGGTATATACGGTTAAATCAGTAGTAATGGGCAGCGTCGAATTCTATGAAGCTGAGGAGGTTCAGAAATTTGGAAGTCCACGTAACTAAAATATGGAAATGGCAAAAATAATTACGAGGCCCCTTACACCGTGTGGACCTGAGATCTAGAGTACTTGTGGCTAAGTCTTGCCCTGGTAGCAACAGATATTCAGAAAAATTAGTTGTATGAGATACACAATGTGTTCAGAAATAGAACACAGCCAATGGTGGAATAAATAGCTTGTGCAATAGTAGTAGTAGTAATAATAGCAGTAGTAGTAATAGCAGTAGTAGTAATAATAGTAGTAGTAGTAATAGTAGTTGTAGTAGATTCACACATAACTCTCACTTAGGAGAGAAATCTTATGTCGACGTTTCGGTAAGTCTCGGATCTATGTCGGGTTACAACTTTTGACTAGACAATCGTGCAGAATAGACCGAAAAGTCGTCCTGACATTCCACCTCTCTTCAATGAGGGTTTATTAGGGAATGGTTTAACCAACGGCATTGTGATGTTTTATTCTTTAGTAGTAGCAAGCGTTGTAGATGTTGCTATTACTACTGTAGCAGTAATTCTGGGAGTAGCAGTAATAATGATAGCAATGAAAACACTAGAAAGAAATGCAGAGATAATTTACTCTTGAACATAAGCTCAGAAAATTTAAAGATCATTTTTGTTGCTTTGTACACGATGCTTTTGTTGTTCAGATAGAAATGTCTGAACAACAAAAGGGTTGATTGCCTCACCAAGGTGTGAGCATTGAACTAGCCCAGTCAAGTGCTAGTTAAAGGGATTTTTCCCTCGAGAAACCTAAGTGAGAAGACTTAGGTGGTAGAGAATAGACTGGAAATAGATCACCAGTGCTCAGCGGCTCTCAGATAATTACCTAATGTTTTTCTCTGTGTTGGGTTGGGAAAAAAGAAACTCTGGTTGGGGAAACGCCTCAATAAAGAGCCTCCCCAGGTGTTACACACGTGTCTTGTACATCACCATGGTATGAAAGAATACACGAATGCAGTATAATAGGATTCTTTGACTACGTTTCGCCCACACTGTCAATAAAGGTTCGCTCTATACTTCATTTGTGCCTATTTTTTTCCCATCGTGTCGGTATTTTATACCATTCATCTCTATATATACTATCTATACTATCAAGACGTTTCGCCCGTGAAGCAGAAAAAGCTTGACGATCGGTCCATAAGTCTCTGGAATGTATTTTCCTTCAGCTCTTATCATAGCAATGTCTATCAGAGAAAGTGTGACATTAGATGAAGGAATGTGATAAGTGAGCCAATACGTTTTAAAAGGATTTATGATTCCCTTGTGATGAAAAGGTCAGTCTGCTGTGAATTATTGCCCCCAAGCGAGGGTGTAGACAGCAAACAAGTGTCAGACCCTGCAAACACTCGCTGTTTGTCAGTTTTATATAATTAGCACACAGAAGAGAGAGAGAGAGTAGCTTACGGCGACGTTTCGGTCGGTCTTGGACCATTTACACTGACACACGAAGGTTCTTTGTAAGTTGGAAATTTGACATGACACCGGAAGTGACTTGATGATTCTGAGGGGCTTTTGATTCTAAGAATTGGAGGCAAACCTGCTCCTTCTTTGAATCAAATCTGACGGGTTTTTATTTTTCAAACGCTGTATAATATTAATAATAATAATTTATTACTATTTTATTATTATCATTATTGTTAATAGTGTACTAGTGTGATGGTACACTATACAGTAATTACTTGGCAGGTTGGCTTGAGTTTAAAACCTATCGACTACACGCTGCGTAGAACTTTCACACCACCAGTTGAGGATAATTTAATCCCCCAAAGACAAACTCTCAGATATATAAATCTCTCGGAATAGATAACCTTCTTAGTTACATAGAAGCAGCGAGGCCTGTCATATATGTATATATATATATATATATATATATATATATATATATATATATATATATATATATATATATATATATATATATATATATATATATATATATATATATATATCGTGCCGAATAGGTAAAACTGGTCAATTAGCAATAACTCATTTAATATTAAATCCTTTTTAAAATTTTCTCTTATACGTTTAAATATATATATTTTCATTTGTGTTAATGTAAAAATTAATAATTTTGTACCAAAAGAACCTTTGAAAACTTACCTAACCTTATTATAACAAGCGCAATTTAATTTATCCTAATCCAACTAAATATATTTTAGATAAGTTTATAATAATTTAATAATAAACACAATGAAATATATTTTTTTCGTTAAGTTCAGAATGATTTTTGCGAAATTATTGCATACACAAATTTTCGCTTGTCTTATTCGGCAAGAAGAGCGTTGCTATTTAAATTATCAAATGTTTCCTTTGATATTACATATACGTATATTTGAAGTAATGATATGAGAATTTCATACGTGTGTATACATACGCACGCATACACACACACACACACACCCACACATATGCATATATACAAACACACAAATACACCTCCAACCCCGGGACCAACAATAAATTTCCCTGATACATGGCCTGGCTTCTATATCACCAATATCTATAATTAAATTTCCTTTTTCTTTGAGGAAGTCTTAGCTCCATCGGAAACTTATGTAAGATTTTTAAGTTTGTGTTTATGTGTGTAGCAACTTAGAAGGATTAATGTTTACGAGGTTCTTAGACTAAATGATCACTCCTGCTTAGTTCTCCTAAGTAACTTGAAGCTCAGCAATATTTATAAATAAATGATAGAATTATTCATAATCATTCTGCTTTGATATATATATATATATAAAGTGTGGGTAAGGAGAATGGTGTGCGGGAGGCTTAAACTGTTCTGGATACATTACATTGTGTGGAGGGTCGTTTATAAGAGCTGGAAGTATATAAGTTTGAGGTGAGAAGAGGGGGTGTCCGAACACATACACATGTACTCTCCTAATTGTGGTTGCAGGGGTCGAGACTCAGCTCCTGTGTGTGTGTGTTTGCTGCACGTGTGTGTGTTTGTGTGCTGTTGGTGAGTGCATCACAGCTGCCTTGCTTCTCTCCCACTATCATTGTGCATCACGAAATACAAGCAGTAAGTAATGGCAGAGATACAAAACGCAAGTGATTTTTACATACTTGATCCTCATTTGGAATGTCTGGATCAAATGATCAGGATTCGTTAAGATTAATTGATTTGCTGGAGGATAAATTTAATTGCTGTACCACGAATGTGTGGTGAACACATTTTGAGTATGACTTTTGACCTCATTATGGGAGGTCAGCGATAAATTATTCGTTAATGTCCGTAACTTTGAGTAGCTATGAAAGCGAGTAGTGGCAGTGTCAGCCTGTGTGGGTGCGTGTAGTCAGCCTCACGCCCGTGTGGGTGCGGGTGGTGTCAGCCTCACGCCCGTGTGGGTGCGGGTGGTGTCAGCCTCACGCCCGTGTGGGTGCGGGTGGTGTCAGCCTCACGCTCGTGTGGGTGCGGGTGGTGTCAGCCTCACGCCCGTGTGGGTGCGGGTGGTGTCAGCCTCACGCCCGTGTGGGTGCGGGTGGTGTCAGCCTCACGCCCGTGTGGGTGCGGTGGTGTCAGCCTCACGCCCGTGTGGGTGCGGGTGGTGTCAGCCTCACGCCCGTGTGGGTGCGGGTGGTGTCAGCCTCACGCCCGTGTGGGTGCGGTGGTGTCAGCCTCACGCCCGTGTGGGTGCGGGTGGTGTCAGCCTCACGCCCGTGTGGGTGCGGTGGTGTCAGCCTCACGCCCGTGTGGGTATTATAAGAACATAAGAACATAAGAAAGGAGGAACACTGCAGCAGGCCTGTTGGCCTATACTAGGCAAGTCCTTCACAATCCGTCCCACTAACAGAATATTTGCTCAACCCAATTTTCAATGCTACCCAAGAAATAAGCTTTGACAATTCTACCCACTCATGTGCGAGTCCCACTCAAATCCAACCCCTCTCACTCATGAATTTATCCAACCTAAATTTGAAACTACCCAAGGTCCTAGCTTCAATAACCCTACTAGGCAGACTGTTCCACTCATCAACTACCCTATTTCCAAACCAATACTTTCCTATATCCTTTCTAAATCTAAACTTATCTAACTTGAATCCATTATTGCGGGTTCTCTCTTGGAGAGATATCCTCAATCAATGTTCTAGCAAAAAAACAATAACAATGGATCTCTCAGTGTAAATACTCTGAGAGGTCCACCCATCTCAGTGTAGTATCCAATGCTCCAGGAAGATTCCCCAGTGACTTCTGGATTGTATTAAGAATACGTTTCGCTCAGTGTATATTTTTATCATGACTTGATAAAGCTCTACAATGAGTGAAACGTTTTCTCAGTAAAAGCATATTGTGTCTTTATTCCTATCGGGGTTTTGTTGTGGCATATAGAGTCACTAATAGATGACGCCGTATAGAGTTTACGGCTCCCTGTTCAAGGTTTTACCGTTGTAATCTCAACTCAAGCTTTCCACGTCCTGTCCTCCAAGGTGTACCCCAGTACCCCTGTGGTAGCCCTCTCCCCAGGTGTATCATCCTTTCCCCTCCGCCCCCCCTTCCCCTCGCTGCCTTATGCGATGTTATCAAGGTATCTAAACGTCTCATTAGAGTATAAACTTTAGTCATTAGTGAAGTATTAGGAGGCCCTCGTGCCAGCTGGGCCGCCCTGGGATCTGCACACTCGCCTCACAATTTATGGGCCCATCACTTACCCATCATGATGGGGGGCATAGGGAGGGGTGGGGGAGCTACTTGCTGTGGCATGCTTCAGTGGAGAGCTGGAAAGTGGGGGAAAGCATTAGAAATAAAATATGGCTGGTCATGGATAGCAGTTGAAGGTGAGGGACATGTGTATATGTGTGTGTCTGTAGACACACACACACAAGTACTAACATGCACCACTATTTTTTATAATTACTACTGCCTTAAAACACGAAGTTATTTCTTAACACTGAGGTGGTTATTACAAAACATTTTAACCCGTGTCATCGTAAATTTTTGCTGGTTCATGACACAAAAATAGAGTTGGCTGGAATTTCCATGGATAGTTTAACGACCTGTCCTGTGGTCATTATTTAATATAGACCTAAATTTCGTACTGTCGACAGGAGTGAAAAAAAAAAAACATAGGTTCGTTCTGCGTTGAGGTCTACACCGACTGAATTGTTATCCCGATAAAAACACGTGTATTTCCGTTTAGTCACACAATAATTTCATCCTATAAGGGCATTAAAGCCGCAAAATGTCACATACGGGCGATGAACATCAAATTACAAATTCATTGTGCGTGTGTACACCAAATATCATTCACTGATGACGCTGTTTAGCGATGAGGCAATGGAAAGACGCAACTTTAAACACGATCTTCGGAACATTTACATGCAGCAGAGGCTATCTAGTCCTCGAGGGCCATGACCCTGTCATGTGAAATGCTGCTTCCCATTCGGTATAGCTGTCTGGTGAGGCTCTTACATATGGTAAGTGCACGAATATCATGGCCGCCAGGTAAGAAATGGCATAAAATACGTATATCCTTTTTTTTCACCCCACGTCTCTCCCGCTCTTATCAGTTATATCAGTTATCTCTGTAGGCCCTTGGAAGCCATTTATGGAGAAACGTGTCCTCAATAAATTATCCTAACACTGCATATGTGCTTTTTTCACATTCAGTCCACTGTAGGTGGGGCGAGGTGACCCTAGGCCTGGGTATGGAAAGTGTCTACGGTATCGTATTGTGGTCAACAGTGAGAGGGCAGGTGACTGTAGACCAATAGAAATGGACGGGAATGCATTCTCTTGGGACACCTTTACTGAAGACGATTCGGTCCTGGGACCATGATCACGTTAATTACACGAAGTGATCAAGGTTCCAGGACTAGTACGTTTTTGATGAAGGTGTCTTTAGGGAACGAGTTTGTCTTTATCTCCCATTCTGATTCGTAACAAGGAACTGATACAGGACGAAATCACAGACTTTGTCGCTTATTGTTTTGTCCTACGTAGAGTTGACGAAGCTCTCAACCCACCCTGACACATTAATCCACACGGGAGAGGGAGAAATGCTCATTACCACGTTAAGGGTGAAGTGTATCCCTGCAACTGCCACTGTTGAAAGACCTACGAGGGTCAAAACTGCCGTCATCACCACAGAATTATTTGCAAACTTCACTTAAACATATTTGCAGTTTAGTCATATTTTTGTCCCACGCTGACAGCTGTGGCTGCATTGTGCAATCATGATTGATAGAAAGCTCGCCTCCAGGGAGACAGTGACCCCCGCTTGGAGGCTGAGGTCACCGGTCGAGCAGTGAGGTCACCGGTCGAGCAGGGAGGTCACCGGTCGGGCCCTGGGGTCACCTAGAGAACACATGAGGCCAGTACATGAGAAACAGTTTTGATATTTCTCATAAAGAATAAGACACAACACGTGACTGGAACAATGGGAGACCAAAAACTATGACGACGTTTCGGTCCGACTTACACCATTAACGTCGTCATAAGTGCGGGTTATTTGTGTAAATGCCTCAGTGAATGATCGTTTCGCCCACTCAGCAGGTTTCTTCAGTCGGAATAGAGAGGAGACAATGTGAAATGTACTAAATATGAAGTGGTCAGTACCTCAGTCTTGGTATTTTCTCTTCCACACCTTCGATCAAGAAGCCAACACCAACTACAGGGGAAAGCTTTAGTGAGATTATTCTTACGTTACAGAACAAGTTTCTATCGGGACAACGTTTTGCCCTATGTTCACCTTTTTTAATCCTAATCTACTCGAGATCGAAACATCGTTTCAATAAGAGCATCTTCTACAAACTGTGTCATTTCTTTTCTACGACATTAGGATCAAAGATTACTCTCACCAATTTGCGCCTTAGATGTTAAATTACAGCTCCAGGGCCTCGCCTTTTAAGCTAGGCTGCGAAGTTTGTTCCAAGACCCTTGGGTACTGAAGTTACTATTTCTGAAGCTTTATAATTAGTTTATTTTAGCTTGGTAAAGGTAGGAGCGAGCTAGTTACAATCAACGTATTACAAAAACAAAACTGACGTTCCTGTCACCTGAGTGTCGTCTCTCTTGGGTGCCACCCGTACTACTTTCATCAGAGTGTCGTCTCTCTTGGGTGCCACTCGTACTACTTTCATCCGAGTGTCATCTTCCATGGAGGGGGAAACTATTGTCTTGCTTCACCCATGTTCCT
The DNA here is from genome assembly GCA_009830355.1 of Cherax destructor. Classification (NCBI taxonomy): domain Eukaryota; kingdom Metazoa; phylum Arthropoda; class Malacostraca; order Decapoda; family Parastacidae; genus Cherax; species Cherax destructor. The sequence continues at coordinate 723,031 of WNWK01000119.1, forward strand.
CTAATCTGTGTGTATCGTTTTGCATGGGAGAAGGGACACTATTGCCTCGCTTCGCCCACCCCAATCTGTCCTCTGCTACGCTGTAAATACCTCTGAGTTCCATGTGTTTTTACAGTGTTATGGGCTCAACCACACTCCACTTCTGCTCGAACCTAACTGCTTGTAAATGATATGGTGACTCCGGCAAGTTGTGGATAAGGACACATATCCACACATCAGGATATTTGTTAAGTCCTGTACCGTATATAAGTATCCTTATCAAAAAGTCCAATTGCATTCCATTCCCCAGAGCTGGATGACCACTGTGATTTAGTTCCCTCATAAATCCCTTTTGCATATCATGTCCCTCAGGGCTAAGACCACGCTAGAGGTTCATCCATACAACTGACTTGGTTTGTGCTCCCTGCCGGTGATGTGTGCTGACCACACACACACATACACATACACACGTTTGCAACCAGACTAGTCCCGGAGCTAAGGGGTATGTCCTACGAGGAGAGGTTACGGGAAATCGACCTGACGGCACTGGAGGACAGAAGAGATAGAGGGGATATGATAACGACATATAAAATACTGAGAGGAATAGACAAGTTGGACAGACAATTTTCCAGAGATGGGACACAACAACAAGGGGTCACAGTTGGAAGTTGAAGACTCAGATGAACCACAGGGATGTTAGGAAGTATTTCTTCAGTCACAGAGTGGTCAGGAAGTGGAATAGTCTGGGAATTGATGTAGTAGAGGCAGAATCCATACATAGCTTTAAGGAGAGGTATGATAAAGCTCATGGAGCGGGTAGAGTGACCGAGTAGCGGCCAGTGAAGAGGCGGGGCCAGGAGCTGTGACTCGACCCCTGCAACCACAACTAAGTGAGTACACACACACACACACACACACACACACACAATATATATATATATATATATATATATATATATATATATATATATATGAACTGCTTCCTACACTTGCTTCAGCGAGGGTTCCATGCCGGTGACGTGTACTCGAGGACCGGCCTGAGTTACGTGGCGTTACCCAGATTTTTCCCTCGCTTCTCATTGCCTCCCAAAAAAACTTTTATACTGAAGAGATTAACTGGAACTTTTCCTACTCTCGTCTTTTATTTTAATCGTAATGGAACTCTGGAAAACATTACGGGGCCTTTTCTTTTTTTTCTTAAGTTCCTCGGCAGCGACCTTTTTTTTTTTTCCTTTTAATACGTCATAATGTTCACTTTCTGCGCCTCTTATATTTTTACTTAATATTCTTTTATTTCTTGATCTATTTCTTCATATTCTTTTGTTATTTGTTTATACATACTTTCATATGCTTTTTTTTATCTATTCCTTCATATTCTTTTATTTCTTTACATATCCCTTCATATTCTTTTATTTTATGTGTTTATCATGTCCTTTTATCATTTACATCAGTTAATAAACGAGTGTTTATTCTTCGTTTTTCTTTCTATCTTTTATATATTTTAGTTTTGAGAATCTTTTTTTTTTTTATTGCTACTTTATTGAATTTTCCAGGTTTATCTTAAATTCAGTTGCATGATGCAATGTGCGTGTGTGTGCGTGTGTGTGTGTGTGTGCGTGTGTGCGTGTGTGTGCGTGTGTTTGCGTGTGTGTGTGTGTGCGTGTGTGTGTGGGGTGTTTGTGTGTGTGTGTGTGGTGTGTGTGTGTGCGTGTGTGTGTGTGCGTGTGTGTGTGTGCGTGTGTTTGCGTGTGTGTGTGTGTGCGTGTGTACGCAACAATCAGTCATCCTTCAAATGTAATTATCGTCATTCGTAATTATGAAAAGTAAATCTATATTGTGTGAAATTAAATATCCGAGAGAATATTAATTATGGGAAGCTAATATTCACACGTAAAAATATTCGCACCTGTAATTACTAATGTAGATTTGGTAACAGTTCTGTTTAGGCGTTTATGATTTAGTATAATTTATTAGTTTGTAATTTTTTTTTTAGCGACACTATTAGAGACGTGAAGGGTTCCAGGGTCTCAGTGTGGCCATCCAGAGGGGTAATGCCCGCAGCATTTTGGCTTCTCGTACAGCAACTTCCGAACAGCTGAAAGCGTCGACATGGTCGTGCCCATAATATATATATATATATATATATATATATATATATATATATATATATATATATATATATATATATATATATATATCGAAAGTATCCAGAGCAGGAAAATTAAAAGTGAACAATAGCCGCCCTGACATTTTCTATTTAAGAACATTCATGTTGACAAAATGAAAACGTGAAATAATTGGCTAGACTTTATAACAAGTTATCTGAAACGGCTCATTGTCGGATATTTTCAAATATACTTCAGATCACTTCATATCATCAACCTTTGCACATTAAATTCGGTCAATTTAAAAAATGTGGAGTTAAAACACGTGTATTCCCGCAAGAATTTTTTGTATGTGTGTATACATTGTTTAATAACAGTGAGAATGTTTTGATAGAATTGATATAGATGGATTTGGATAAGGTTCCATGTCGGGTATTTCTTACAAGGGTAAACATACGAGGTGTAGACACAAATATAATTAATATACTTGAGTATGTTAATCATTGTAACGCAGAAATTCCTTTACTAAATACGCATCTGTTTTGGTTGATAACGAGGCTTGTTGTAGATACACCATACCACGGGTGGGGTTCGAACCCGCGAGGCTTGTTATAGATGCATGGTTCGGAGAACATGTTGATAAATTAGACCTCTGTGCAACACTTATAATAATATATCTTTATTTCTACAAGTATACATGTACAAGGTATAAAGACCATAGTTCACATCAATGGCATACTACTATATACAAAGCCGCTTTGTTATGCTGAGCATTTTGGGCAAATTAGGTCAGTTTTGTCGACTACCAGGTACCCATTTTACTGATGGGTGAACATAGACAACCGGTGTAAAGAAACACGCCCAATGTTTCTACCCTCGCCGGGAATCGAACCCGGACCCTAAGTGTTAAGAGAGAGATTTACCAACCAGGCCACGGGGCACCGTAATATCCATATTGTGGAAACGTTTCGCCACACAGTGGCTTCATCAGTCCAATACAAAGAAGAATGGTGAAGATCAGAAGGAGTTTGAGGTAATCAGTCCCTCAGTCTGGAGTCCAACTCCTGATCTTCAAACATTCTTATCAGTCTTGGACTGATGAAGTCACTGTGTTGCGAAGCTTTTCCTCAATAAAGATACCCAAGTACTGCACATGTCTAATTTGTCAATGAGCAGCGTGCCGCAAGGGCGAATCTTAGCACCGGTTCTCTTCTTGGTGTTCCCAAGAACACATCAGTCTCATGAAAACCGTAAATACGTTAAGAATTAATGAGTATTATCATTCTTATTATTATTATTTATAATTATTAATATGTGGGTTGAGCACTGATGATAGGTTAACTAACAAAAGCCGAAATTGTCTTGCATAATGAAGATTCGTGCGTGGGTTTACCTGGGGCCTACCTGGAGGGTATTCGGGGGTCAACGCCCCCGCGGCCCGGTCCACGACCAGGGTAAGTGAACGTAATGAAGAGCAACACAGAGTTATAATGTTCGTATAAAAATATAATTCTACATTAGTCGGCCAATGAGCTAAATTTTGTTAATTATTGGCAAGCGATTTCATTCCTTCGGTCGTGAATTTCCTTCAATCTCCCAGTAAACAGATTTAATACAGTTAACGCTGTAGAACTTACTGATAAAAACCTACCCCTGACAAACCTACATTTACCCAAACTCAAATTAGGACAAATCCGCGCTTATCTACACCCTCACACTGACCTATTCTCAGCGTGAATCAGGTCCACACTGGTCTGAGACCACAGGCAGGTTCCCTCATTACTCACCATTAAACATGAGCAGTCTTCCGATGTATTTTTTTCTCTCCCTCCCTCTCTCTCCCTCATTTTTTCGAGGCAGTCATTTATACTCATCAGGCGGCCATATTTCTCTCGGCTCCCAAACTCATCAAGATCAGAACGGCTTGTATAGTACTGGCTGGGAATATATTAGTGTGGGTAGGTTGGGTGGGTGTCCCCCGCTCTCCCTCCACGTACACTACCTCCAACACTCCTATCAGTCACCAACACAAGGTATAAGACCACTACCAGCATAGCTACCACCACCACCACCAGCATAGCTACCACCACCACCACCAGCATAGCTACTACCACCACCACCAGCATAGCTACTACCACCACCACCAGCGTAGCTATCACCACGACTACCAGCATAGCTACCATCACTACCAGCATAGCTACCATCACTACCAGCATAGCTACCACCAGCACAGCTACTACCAGCACCACCAGTGTAGCTACCACCACCACCAGCGTAGTTACCACCTGAAACTTAGATACCACCACCCCTACCAAGACCACCACCGCCGCCACCACCACACGAACCAGCAAACTACCAATATCATCCGCGAATTAACAAACTCTACACAGAATGCAACATTATCCATAGCATTTTCTTCGAAAGACACTAAGCTAGTTATATAACCAAAAGACAACACGTCGTTGACCAAGACTCTAAAGACTCTTGTCAGTAAGCTAGTTTTATGAGAGGCAAAAAAGACCCACAGCCCTCAGGAAGGTCTCTTTGTTTACACTGTTCTCCATGACATGTGCAATTGGTAGAAGGCGCGAAGGAAGTAGATATGCCAGCCAGAGCATAGGTCTAAGTTACTGCAACTTGCAGAGGAAGGTGCAGTGTAAGGAACTGCAGTGGAGGAAGGTGCATTAGAGGTAGGAAGGACCTGTGATCGGGAAGGTTCAGCTGGTACATTGGTCCGGGACCCAGCTATGAATCTCTGAAGGGGCCCCATATCCATAGATGTTTTATTCTGATTTTTCCATTTTTTGGAGGGGATAATTTCAACTAGTTTTAGTTTATTTGGAAAAATAATTATGTAAAATTCACTTACACTGGGGACCTCAGCCGCCCGCAGAGACACTAAAGCAATATCTCCTTGCAAAATTTCTCTTGGAGGCTCTGGACGTAGGAATGGAAGTAGGTGCAGTGGAGGCAGGAGTTGAGGGAGGTGTAGTGGAGGCAAGAATGTAGGGAGGTGTAGTGGAGGCAGGAATGTAGGGAGGTGTAGTGGAGGCAGGAATGGAGGTAGGGAAGGACTCGTAACTTAATAAATCCTGTCACAGGAAGGCTCTTGATGGCTATTTGATGAGTTGTGATGACTGTCGCTGGTCTGCCACGCTGCTGGTCTGCCACGCTGCTGGTCTGCCACGCTGCTGGTCTGCCACGCTGCTGCTCTGCCACGCTGCTGGTCTGCCACGCCGCTGATCTGCCACGATCCTATGCTGCTACGATACTGGTCTTCCCTGAGCTTTTTCAAGGCTTCCAAAATCTCACTTTATAAAGGACACGTTACCTATACATCAATTTCACCCTGCTGTAAGAATTTCCCTTACAGCATAGCGCACTACAGTAGCAGTAGCTCTGTGCCAGTCCTCAGTCTCAAGCCTCAGAGGTAAATTGAAACACAGACGAAACACTAAGACGTATATTTACAGCTGTACAGTAATCATTGGGGAATGTGGAAGCATTTAATACGTGTGTATCAGGACTGGAAGGAGCAGAGGAACGCTCAGCCACCACAACAAACTCCGGCTGCCATCTCCCACAGAAGCTGAAAGAAAAATATATGAATTTCCTCACTCAAATCGTGTAATTTTCAAAATATGCTTGTAACAGATACGTGAACTGTAGATGTAAATCCAGATGTACTCCTGTTAACCCTTATGGGGGCTTAGTTCTTAAGCCTATTGCGTATCTATATGTTGCTCCACCCTCCACAGGATGGATATGGGTGCCACTTCGGTGGCAAAAATCTAAAAACTTCAGTTTCGCCACACAGTGGCTTCCTCAATAAAGATACCCAAGTGTTGCACCTGTGTCTAATTTATCTACTTGTCGGTTCTCTGGACCATTTATCCACACGAGACTAAAGATAACCCGGGTGTTTGCACACTGTCTTGAATCCTCAGTCTGTTAGTACCGTCGACCATTATTGTAGTGAGTAATGTCGAGTATATATGTGAGGGAAGTATAGGAAGAAGAACGTCTTTATTGGCAACGTTTCGGTTCTGGGGATCTTGCTCATTCCAAATAGAGAGACCATTTGGAATGAAGAGAAGGTCCCAAGACCGGAAAGTTTGTCAATAGATATTTGTGTGTTTACACTTTGTGTCTTCCGTTGAATGTATGTATCACTTCTGTATACACAAGCGGAAACGCTGTATACCGACAGGTTTATGGCATTTTATTGAGAGAACGTTTCGCCCGCCAGGAACGATGGTCCCTGGTGGGCGAAACATATCACAAAAAATGTCACAAAACGACATGTGCCTTATTAACCTACTGGTACAACAAGTGTTTTATTGTGTCAACGTTTCGCTCTGTGCGGATCTTTATCAAGCCATGACTTAATAAAGCCCCACAAAGAGCGAAACGTAGCCCTAATAAAAGCTTGTTCTATGCAGTGTCTTGGTACCAATGCCCTGGTACTGTCAGAGTTGAGTACCTGAGAGTGTGGTGATACTGGGGAGCAAGACTGATGTTTATATCGTGGCGATCAATTCTGCAATTGCATAAAGACTCGGCAATGATATAGGACTTTGTAGAAATTGATAAGTACAACACAGGAGGAAAAATACACAACTATCCCGCACATAGAAGAGAGAAAGGCTTACGACGACGACGTTTCGGCCCGACTCGGACGTTTTTACAAAGTCACACTAACGCAAAAGAGTGAGGGAGCCAGTGTGTATATAGTGAGGGTTATTTGTGTTTTGTTCCAGTCGGGAAATTGTTTTTTTTTAATGGGTGGAAAAAAGCATCATGAACAAAACTGGGCTCATAATATTCGGAATTTTCTTACTGCAGATCGAAGTAATTAAAGAGTTGGGTAAAAGGACACATGTGCAAGTAATGCGACATTTTTATTGTGGCAACGTTTCGCTCTCCAGGAGCTTTGTCAAGCGTTGCCACAATAAAAAATATCGCATGTGTCCTTTACCCTAACATATTGTCGGTAATTCTACCAACATTTTATCATATTAAATACTGAGAGACTACCCATCCCGGTTTATATAATCCGAACGCAATTTTCACCATCCCCTACATAACATTTCAACTATTTAATCAAGCATATGACTAAAACTGTAGGTGTAGACAAATCTACAATAGCATGTAGATGCGTGCACGATTCACTGCTACCTGCATTATAGTAGTACTCTTGCGCACTCAAGGATTCACTGCTACCTGCATTATAGTAGTACTCTTGCGCACTCAAGTAGTCAGTGTTGGGCAGAGTGACTTGCGTATCCCTCCTGTGGTGACTGCCCAGGGTAGTGACGCAGGTGACGCGGATGACGCCTTCCTGGAAGAGGTCTGGTCGGGCCAAGAACCTCAGTCCCACGGTTCGTTTGTCTTGGTACTTCACCACGTAACTCTGAACCAGGGTACATGGTTATAAAAATATAAGAAAGGCTCATTAAAAAGGAATATAGAGAATAATTATATAAGGGAATTCATAGTTAATCCAACACACACACACACACACACACACACACACACACACACACACACACACACACACACACAAACACACACTCAGTTTCAAAGTGAACGAGTCTTCTTGTAATGCCTCGACTTTTATGGCCAATATTATTCTTATTACGGTCGCTATTCATGTCTCGTGGTGGGTCCTGGAGTGTATTATATAATACCTACACTAAAACAGCCTCCCTCGTGCAGGATGCTACATCTCTTGCCCGGAGGTTCATGGTAATCTGTTGGTTTCCGTTTCTTACAGGGAGATCGCAACAAGTGAATATACTTTTGTTAAGCATTTTGTTGTGAGGAATATTGTAGGGAAAGAGGCGCATCCAGAAGGCAGGTTAAAGTGTCTCCATAAGCCTCGTCGTTTCAGAGTCATTTGGAACGTTTTATATTAGAAATTCTAATTGCAACATGCATAGAACAGAATTGATAGTAATTTTGTGTAGAAACATAATCACAGTTTAAGAGGTATCGAACTGGATAGCCGATGAATTATGATCAACAAGGTATTACGTACCTAAAAGTGGACACATATGAACCTGGTTTACACTGGGGGGTTCGCAGATACACGGAAGACTTACGGGAGGTGCTGGTCGGTCGTTGAGAAGCCAGGAAAGGGGAGGCAGGTACTGCGTGTTGGCGGATGTGCAGTTAAGGGCGACCACATCCAAGGGTCGGTAAGTCTCCTGTACCCCAGAGATGACTGGACGATGTAAGGACTCAGCTGAGGGAGAGAGAGGAGCTCATATCACCACTGGACTGGAGAAACCCCCTTGTGGGCGAAACTTACCTTCGTCGAATATCTTAATGCTTGCATACGTGTCACGTACCGGTCACCGCTGTACAAGACTGATCAGGAAACGGGTTCTACAACCGACCAGATGATCAAACAAAAATGCTGGAATAACCTCTAAAAAATATATAAAAATATCGCGAAACGTCGATAATTTTCAGTTTCGTAAAAAAAATATTGCATTAAAATGCAGTTTAGAGACCAAGTTTGATTGCTGATTATGACGCACTGTGTCCTTATCAGAGGACAGGAAGACAAGTTACCGAAACATAAGCTACAGAACTACTTTATTTTGGGACAACAATTCGCTCTGCGTAAGCTCTTCACCGAATGAAGATCTGGGGGGGGGGGAAATGCTCTACACCGGGCGAAACGTTGTCGCCGTATGAGGTAATTCGGCAACTTCTCCTCGGTACGGTCGCCCGTAGGCTGGTCTTAGCCCAAGGAAAATCAACAAGGACTCTTGATGCCGTTGCAGCGAATCTGAATATTTAATGTTTTCCAGAAGCTGTATAAACCCTGTGAGTTAGGCAACAACAACAACAACAACAACAAGCAAAGTCATATAAACAAGCAAAGATATAAGCAGAAGAAAAGTGGATAAATATTTAAAAATACGAAATAGACTTAAATTGGGAGAGAAAGAGCGAAAAGAAAGGGGGAAGAGAGAGAGAGAGAGAATGAGCTCACGAACTCTGCTCTGTTGCTAAAAGTAAATCAAGGAGCTTAGAAGAAAGCAGACCTGGCCATGGAAGCTCATCACACAGACACAGATAAGAAAGCCTCCAATATTCTTAGTCTCCCCAGTGCGGCCATCTCCCGGGTCTTCCCAGTACTCCCGGGTCTCCCCAGTACTCCCGGGTCTCCCCAGTGCTCCCATGGGGGAGAGGAAGAGGAGAGTCATCAAGTCGTAAATTTAACACGTTATTGAACAGCCAATGGCATCTTCCAAATAAATTTCTTTGATTACGAGATAAAAGTATGAGTCGATTTGATTCCCAGATGATAAGTTTGTGTCCTCACAGAACTGCAGCTGACTGGCTCATATATATATATATATATATATATATATATATATATATATATATATATATATATATATATATATATATATATAATTTGTTTGTATATCTCGTATGATTTGATTTAGTGTTGGCTCTCTCTACGCTGGTATTAGTGTTGGGTGTTGGCACCACTATGTGACGCACCGCAACATTTGAGTGCCACTAACATCACCACTGTAACATCGGTGCCAGCCTGAAACTGCTACGGTTTCCGTACGCAGCTTCCAATAAGCTTAACTCTGACTGCGATATATCCGATTATATCCTGGAAATTGCACTTATATAAAAAGCTTTTATCCCGAGGCGATAGCCTTTTAGTGAAGCTTGTTTAAATAAATGATTAATTAAGATCAGTTTGTGATTATAATTAAGTAATGCAAAGCTATGGATGTTTGTTTAGCGTTCAACGAAGGTCCTCTCTGGAGAATACAGATGTCTATTACGTTGCTGCTCCTCTCTCTCTCTCTCTCTCTCTATATATATATATATATATATATATATATATATATATATATATATATATATATATATATATATATATATCGTTCTGGTTAGTAAACACAATGATGTGGTGGAGGTGTTGTTAATGGAGTTGCGTGTGTTGTAGGTAGCGAGGTAGGCGTTTAAGATGGTGTAGGTTGTGGTAAAATTAGACACATATGCAACACTTGGGTATCTTTATTGAGGAAAGTTTCGCCACACAGTGGCTTCATCAGTCAATACAAAGAAAGTAGTAATAAAGGAGGAGTTTGAGGTAATCAGTCCCTCGGCCTGGAGTCGATGTGTTCAGTCCATCAATCTTGAAGTAAATACAACATAAGGCAAATAGAAGTTGCTTATATACTGTAGACAGGTGAGATGAAGCAGGAGGAGGCGGGTCATAGTGGTATCAACCACTAGTCGAAGTAAGTCCTTGTCCAAAGGTTTGGACAAATGTTGAAGAATCCCTTGGTATCAAGATCCCAAGAAGTTGCTGTGTCAGACATGATGTAAATGAATGGTTCAGAGAACCAAGGGATTCTTCAACATTTGTCCAAACCTTTGGACAAGGACTTACTTCGACTAGTGGTTGATACCACTATGACCCGCCTCCTCCTGCTTCATCTCACCTGTCTACAGTATATAAGCAACTTCTATTTGCCTTATGTTGTATTTACTTCAAGATTGATGGACTGAACACATCGACTCCAGGCCGAGGGACTGATTACCTCAAACTCCTCCTTTATTACTACTTCTTCTTTGTATTGACTGATGAAGCCACTGTGTGGCGAAACGTTTCCTCAATAAAGATACCCAAGTGTTGCATATGTGTCTAATTTTACAACTTGTCGGTTCTCTGAACCATTCATCTACATATAGGTTGTGGTGCACGTGTTGTAAAGGGGTGTGATGCTGGCGGATTGCAGGTATTGTGGTTCGTGTTGCAGGTGTTGGTGCTTGATTTCCTCATCTTGCAAGCGAAGTCTTGCATGTTGGCTCATTGTTGTGGAAGTAGGGTTAATTGTAGGCGATATTGCTGCATAGTCTACAGTGTTGAGTCTGTGTTTTGCTGTGAGACACATGGTTACCAGTTTTACAGCAGTGTATTGCGAGACACCCTGTCGCCAGTGTTGCATCAGTATTCATAGATAATGTTGGCTCCAGTTAGTGTCTCTGAGCACTGCTATTACATTACGTGTCACTATAAGTGAGAGGAGCTGCAGTTGTCGGGGTAAATGAAACTAATTCAATTCTCGTCCTTACTTGGGCTGACCCTCCTCACTGTGATGCGTTCTTGCATCTACACGAGGGTCATGAAGGCTGCATGTCCCCTGTACACCCACACCAGCCAAGATACGTGGCCCTCAGGGCTTCTTCAAGAGACCACTACTCACCCAGAAATCTAAGCGAATTTTGTCTATCTGTTCAACGAGTGCCTGAGTGTAACAGGCGGGCGAGGATAACCTGCATCCTCCTAGGAACACTCACTTAGATTAACTGCTGATCAAGGATCGAGAGAAAATACTCGGGACACAACGATCTCGCCAGGACAGCGAGTTGGTCTACTGCTGAGAGGTATCGTATATGTATATACGACTGTGTTAACTTAGCTTAGCGTGTCAAGGAACATGGTGTGGTTAGGTAAGATGCGCCAGGGAACAGGACAAGTGTTTCCTGACGCGGGTCTTAGTTGTATGATGACCCGCTACTACAGCTTTTGGTCATCTGACCGAGGCGTTCCGCTGGCTTACCGCTCCACCCCTGATAAAAATAAATTAGTCATTATGAAAGTGTGGAATAAACGATGAATTTTGAAAACCTATTGGTTTTAAAATTTCGGCAATAAGGCCAGAATGTTAAATTTCAAAAATTATTTTTTGTGATAAACACTATGTTTTATCAACACTATATATGTTTTATCAACACTATATCTCTTATATATAGGTATTTATAGTAGTAAAGCGTCCTTAAAACGTTGATAAATTTCTGTTTAAGACAAGAAATTATTCCACATTTCGAAGTTTTTACCTCTATGAGTCATCTGACACATGAAATTTTACCTACTTAAGAATATAAGAAGGAGCACTGCAGAAGGCCTACTGGGCCCATGAGAGGCAGGTCCAAGTCTCCCACCGGCTTAAGCCACTGATCCTATCTAGTCAGGTCAAGTCACGTCCACTCAAGGAAGGAGCACGGCATCAGACCTATTAGCACAAGCTAGTCAGGTCCAACTCACACCCGCCCACACCCACTCATGAGACAAACTTGGAAACGCTTCTTCCGAGCGACTTCAAACTTTAAACGCTGGGGGGTAGGTATCTTAGGGACAGATGGTGGCTGTTACTGAGCTGTGTAGGTGTCAATTAGACCATTTTATTTTAACTTAGTTGTATATTTTCCGAGAAGTGACTGAAGAATGATTCAAGAGAACGGCTTCAAACTTACGAACTGGAGAATAAATTCCTATTCTTCCCACATCCCTCCTACCCTTCCCACATCCCTCCTACACTTCCCACATCCCTCCTACCCTTCCCACATCCCTCCTACACTTCCCACATCCCTCCTACCCTTCCCACATCCCTCCTACACCTTCCCACATCCCTCCTACCCTTCCCACATCCCTCCTACCCTTCCCACATCCCTCCTACCCTTCCCACATCTCTCCTACCCTTCCCACATCCCTCCCACACCTTCCCACAACCCTCCTACCCTTCCCACATCCCTCCCACACCTTCCCACAACCCTCCTACCCTTCCCATATCCCTCCTACCCTTCCCACATCCCTCCTACCCTTCTCACATCCCTCCTACCCTTCCCACATTCCTAGTCCCACACAAACTTTCCTGAGAATCCTCCCTACTCTTGTTCCTTTGTGTCGGCTCATTCCCAACACGACATAAACGCATTCTTAGTACATTCCCTCACACTTTTATAATGACCATTCTCTCTCTCTCTCTCTCTCTCTCTCTCTCTCTCTCTCTCTCTCTCTCCTATATTCTTGTCCAGGTTCAACGTAATTCTTTATTTACTCTTTTTTTACCCACTTTATTATCTTTCCATATTATTGCTTCCTTTTGTCGTTCACACTGTTCCTTCAAGGTCCTGGCTGGGCTCATTTCCTGGGCTCACTTTCTGGGCTCGTTTCCTGGGCTCACTTTCTGGGCTCGTTTCCTGGGCTCACTTTCTGGGCTCGTTTCCTGGGCTCACTTTATGGGCTCGTTTCCTGGGTTCACTTTCTGGGCTCGTTTCCTGGGCTCACTTCCTGGGCTCACTTCCTGGGTTCACTTCCTATGCCCACTTGGGTCACTTCCTGGGCTCACTTCCTGGGTTCGCTTCCTGGGCTCATTTCCTGAATTCCTTTCCTGGGCTCATTTTCTTGGCTCACTTCCTGAGCTCACTTCCTGGTGGTAAGTGCCAGGTTGTGCTGGCTGCCAGAACTCCCAAGGATTGCGACCACTCTCCCTTGATCCCAGTGATCCTTTTTAAGCTCACTTGGCTGGTCCCCTGATCCAGGACGTATCCTGTAGGGCCACACACACACGCACACACACTCGCGGGGGACCACACTCTTACACCGGGGGCCCCCCACACTTAACCGGGGTCCCCCACATACACTCACCCGGGGGCCCCACACTCTCTGTATAATTGGTCTTTGTTGCTCACTGTATCCGACATCCACTCTCCGTAAGTCTTCGTCTTATTCTTTGACAGAGCTTCATAGAGCTTTGACAGAGCTCCACGGGGACTCGCCAGAGCTCCACGGGGACTCGCCAGAGCTCCACGGGGACTCGCCAGAGCTCCACGGGGACTCGCCAGAGAGCGGGAAGCTCAGCAGCGGTACTTGGCATGGACAGATGCCTTCAGCTCATTCGCTTACACTCCTTAACGGTCAATAAAAGCGGTTTTACTCGCAGTGCCGCTGTTGTTTCGGGAGTGATTCCACAACATGGTAAAAATCCTCGACATGAAGACGGTGGACGCTTGATAGTGAAAGCCACTCATATTTTTTGTTGTTTGCCTCTCAAGATTTTTTTTTATGTCGTCCCCTTTTGCGTCTCTTCTCCTCTTATATCCTTTAACTGCGTCTCTTAGTCTCTCTCTCTCTGTCACTCTCTTTCTCACTCTCTCTTTCCTATTCCTTACGTTCACTTTCTATTCAAATCTATCATCAATTAGTTATACTTTAGTCTGTTACACTCCATCTGTATGTAACCACACATGTTTCTAAGTCTGTCTAAGACATATGTTCCTAAGTTAGTCTAACACACGCTTCTAAGTTGGCCTAACACACGTTTCTAAGACTGTCTTTGATACACATGTTTCTAAGACTGACACACATGGTTCTAAGACTGACACACATGGTTCTAAGACTGACACACATGCTTCTAAGATTGCCTGACACATGCTTCTAAGACTATCCAACCCTCTAACACATCTCATATTTTCTGTCAGTCATTCACACACACGGTTTCAGTCTCTCCACCCATTAGTTTCCAGTGCTAGGTGTGGTTCTGAGGACCTTAGTGAGGACCTTAGTGAGGACCTTAGTGAGGATTTCTTAGGATCCTAGTGTGTACTTCTGTGGACCTTAGTGTGGACACGAGTCATTCTGCCACACACTCATTATTTATCACACTTCCTCCCACTCGCTGTTTCTCTGTCACCCTCCCGGTGTCTTATCCAGAGGTTTATAACATTGTTATTTCCCTCGTTTATAAACACATACATGTATGATCTTCCTGCTGATTCAGCAGCTGTCTTCCCCCAGTCACCAGCACAATATCAACTCATCCGGGGAGTTGTTGCACCTGCTGCTCCAATTGTTTTCAATGTTTCTTGTCGTACTCCAAACTGAGCAACAATCGGCCACAGTTATCCCAGCTCCTTCAAACTCTGAAGTTCTTGCTGCCCTCTTCTTCTCACTCCAGAAGTGTGAGAGAGCTTCAATTCTAGTGCTTACTCTCCTCTCCTGACTTCGGAGTGTAAGAGCTCTAACCACAAGTGTAAAAAAAAGCTTCAGCTACAGCTCACTGTCTCTTCTACCTGGACGACGGTACTAAGTTCGACTGTGTAGTCCGGTACTTGGTCTCCTCCGTCCACAACTGTGAGAGCGCTACACAACACACGCTTCTACACAGGCAATCATCACGACTTTCTCTGACATATACCATGACCCTCCAGTGCCAAGCGGACGTCATCCCAATCCCAGTCCACTTAAGCATCGCCGCCCACCAATAATTTGCATTGCAAATTGTTATACAATAAGATCAGGAGGAAGCCTGACTGCAAGAGTAGTTTGTGTGTAGCGATTAGCGGAAGGAGGACCAAGCCTCCACTACTACTAGTAGCGCTTAACGACTGTAGCAAGTGTAGCACTCTACTTAAATATGATAATGATATACGTTAAGCTAGTAGTCTCGTGTCAGTGGTACTAGCTGGTCTATACTAATCTGTCGCTTCAAGATCGGCAATGTAAACATATTTCGCACACCGGTAGCAGGAGACAGTAATAACTACTATTCTTTTAAGTTTAAAGTCTTTCCCCCTTCCTAAGATGTACAGCAAAGCTTAAGAACATTTTAAGACGATGCCGAGGTCTCATCCCGGCCAGACAGTGAGTGTTAAGGTGTGACCCCAAGATAAAGAGCAAAGTGCAAATCCAGGGCTACGATTGATGAAAGAAGAGCAGTAAATACGAATAAAATATAGGGAAAAACGGAGGTGAGGTGGACCTGCCCATACCTGGCAGGTCCTTCTCAAACCCAAATACACTAACAAAAATATTCGCCTGAAAATATCTAAATTTTTGTGAAAAAAAAAAATCTAAAAAAATACTTTAAAAATTTCAGAACGTGAAAATATATGGGCAAATATCAAGTTTATTTTTTAATATCATACAAGAAATTAAGATATTTCTCAGTTTATAGGCAGACTGGACACTCTAATAAGATAGCATGTCGTCTGAAGATCAACATTTACAAGTCTATACAGATAGTACATGGGAAACATGGAAATAATAATAATAATAAATATAATCATTATCTTTATTTCTACAAGTACATGTACAAGGTCTACAAGTCTGGGAAACTGATGTGGTGTCTCCCAGGAAACTCATAGGAGGCTGGTGTCTGGTCCCAGAGCTTGAGATTCGAGGGAAGGAACCATTACTTAGGAATGTAGATAAATGGTTCAGAGAACCGACAAGTTAATAAATTACACTTGTGTAACACTTAGTCATCTTTATCGTGGAAACGTTTCGCCCCACAGTGGTTTCATCAGTCCAATACAAAGAAGAATGTTGACGATCAGAAGGAGTTTGAGGTAATCAGTCCCTCAGCCTGGAGTCGATGTAATAAGCCCATCAATAAAGATTGATAGACTTATTACACAGGCACTGGAAGTTTGAAGCCGATTGAGTGGAGATTTCACTCAATAAATAATAAGTTTGAGGAAGGAAGAAAAAATGAAAAGGAAACCACTTAAATGTTTACCCTTAAAGATGAACGAAATAATAACAATAAAGACGAAGAATAGAAGAAAAAGAAAAAAGGAGAAGGAAGAGGAGGAGGAGAAGAAATAATTCAGTGTTAACTCACAGAAGACATGGAGGGGGGCCTTGCGGACCACCTTGCGGAACTTGGGGTGTTCGCCGATGACCTCACAGAGATACTCTCCTGAGGTGGTGGTCGACACCTTCTGTAACACCAACTCCCTCTCCGTCGACACCCAACACTGTGTGGGAGACAAGGTAACACTGCAAGACAGTCTACACTCAGTGACAGTACACACACACACATAAATATATATATATATATATATATATATATATATATATATATATATATATATATATATATATATATATTGAAGTTAATAATGCTAGTGCAACTGAAAGTAATAATTCCTTAGGTTGGTCACATGCACAATGTTTCAATGTAAATATCAAAGTAATATTTTAATATTCTTGGAGGAAAGTTGTCAAAATTTGAGTTCCTAATGTATTTCAGAATTTATTCTGGGATACTT